>PVIA01004824.1:0-128502 GCA_004024845.1 Tonatia bakeri | reverse complement strand
TGATTGTGTTTATTTGGGTCTTCTCTCTTTTTTTCTTGATGAGTCTGCTTAAAGGCTTGTCAATTTTGTTTATCTTTTCAAAGAACCAGCTCCTGGATTCATTGATCTTTAGAATTGTGCTTTTAGTCTCTATGTCATTTAATTCTGCTCTGATCTTGGTTATTTCCTTCCTTCTACTTGCTCTGGGCTGTCTTTGTTGCTGTTCCTCTAGTTCTTGTAGACATAGGGTTAGGTTGTTTGTTTGAAATATTTCTATCTTTTTTAGGTATGCTTGTATCGCTATGAACTTCCCTCTCAATACTGCCTTTGCTGTGTCCCATAAGTTTTGGGTTGTTGTAAGTTCATTTTCATTTGTTTCCAGAAACCTTTTGATTTCTTCCCTAATTTCATCTTTGACCCATTCATTGTTTAATAGCATGCTATTTAATCTCCATGATTTTGAGTGTTTTGGGTTTTCTTCCTTGGGGTTGGTTTCTAGTTTCATTCCCTTGTGATCCGAGAAAATGCTTGGTATGATTTCGATTTTCTTGACCTTGTTGAGACTTGTTTTGTGTCCTATCATGTGGTCTATCTTTGAAAATGTTTCATGTACATTTGAAAAGAATGTGTATTTAGCTTCTTTGGGATGGAGGGCTCTAAATAGATCAGTCAAGTCCATTTCATTTAGGGTATTGTTCAATGCCACAATATCTTTGTTGATATTTTTTTTGGAAGATCTGTCCATTTTTGAGAGTGGGGTGTTAAAATCCCCCACTATAATTGTGTTGCTGTCAATATCTTTCTTAAAGTTCTCTAGGATTTTCTTTATGTATTTGGGTGCAGCTATGTTGAGTGCATATATATTTACAATATTGATGTCTTCTTGGTGGATTCTTCCCTTGAGTATTATGAAGTGACCTTCTGGGTCTCTCTTTATGGCCCTTTTTTGGAGGGCCATAGTCTATTTTGTCTGAAATGAGTATCGCTACCCCGGCTTTTTTTTCCTGTCCATTTGCTTGGAAAATTTGTTTCCAGCCCTTCACTTTCAGCCTGTGCAGGTCTTTTATCCTGAGATGGGTCTTTTAGAGGCAGCATATGTGTGGGTCATGTTTTCTTATCCATTCAGCTATTCTATGTCTTTTGATTGGAGCATTTAATCCATTTACATTTAAGGTTATTATTGATAGGTACTTATTCATTGCCATTTATGTACGTGTGTTCCTCTCTCTGTTTCTCTTTTCCTTCCTTTCCTTAAACCAGACCCTTTAGTATCTCTTGCAGAGCTGGTTTAGTGGAAGTATATTCTTTTAGACTTCTTTTGTCTGGGAAGCTTCTTATTTCACCTTCTATCTTGATTGAGAGCCTTGCTGGGTAAAGTAGCCTTGGCTGCAGGCCTCTGGTTCTCATTACTTGGAATATTTCTTGCTATTCCCTTCTGGCTTGAAGTGTTTCCATTGAGAAATCAGCTGTTAGCCTTATTGGGGCTCCCTTGTATGTTACTTCATTTTTCTCCCTTGCTGCCTTTAATATTCTCTCTTTGTCTTGAAATTTTGTCATTTTAATTATGATGTGTCTTGAGGTGGGCTTCTTTGGGTTCCTCTTGATCGAACTCTTTGTGTTTCCTGGATTTGTGTGACTTTTTCTCTCATCAAATTGGGGAAGTTTTCCTTCATTACTTTGTCAAGTAGGTTTTCTATCCCTTGCTCATCTTCTTCTCCTTCTGGTATCCCTATTATATGGATATTATTACGTTTCATATTGTCTTGTATTTCTCTTAATCCCTCTTCATTTTTCTGAGCCTCTTTTCCTTTTCTTGTTCTTTCTGGATGTTTTTTTCTACTTTGCCCTCCAATTTGCTGATCCGATCTTCTGCTTCATCAATCCTGCTTTTCATTCCTTCTACTGTGTTCTTCAGTTCAGAAATTGTATTCTTCATTTCCTCTTGGCCTTTGTTGATAGTTTCTATTTCCTTTTTCATATTGATATAGTTTGCAGTGAGATCAATGTAGCGTCCCTGTAGTTTCTGGAAGCTCATTGTGAGCTCATTGTTTTGAACTCAATATCTGATAGTTGAGTTGCCTCTATTTCATTTAGCATTCCTTCCTCCTTTCCCTTCATTTGCGGATTGTTTCTTTGTCTTCTCATTGTTCCTGAGACTCTTCTTGTTAACCTCTGTTTCTTAACTTGATCTGTTCTGATTCCTTGTGTTTATGGTGTGAACTTCTGTGGTAGAATACCTGTGAGGTTCAGTGGTGTAGTCTTTTTTGGGTATCCTGATGTTCACAGCTTCCCCCTACTCTTTTTTTGTGATCAGTTGGAGGAGTAGGGCAAAATGGGTTAAGACAGCAAACCAGTATTCTATGATATTTACAGTAGCAGCCAGTAGAGAAGAGATGGGAGATCCTTTGGCTATATATAGTGTAAACCGTGATCTTCCGCCCCACTATCTACGTTTTAAAAAGTATGGAAAGAAGATAAGACTCTTAGTGGAGAGGAAGGTGTTGTTAGTTGGATCTACAAAGCTATGAGGCTGCGAGAGGTCAGATTCTGAGGTAAGGTAGGAATAAAGAATAGTAAATAGGAGTAGTCTGTAAAAGAATAGAGATAACCCCTACATTAGTAGAGTTTAGGAAATTGCGAAGAGAGCCTAGATCTGTGAGGTGTGTTAAGTTGTATTTACAAGTGTATGGAATAAGTCTTATTTATAGTAATATTGAAGCAACAATCTTGTGGCAGATTCTATGAGATCTAGACAATAAAAATAAGGAGCATAGAATCTTGAGTGGTGTACCAATGGGACCCAAGTGAGGGACAGTAAATTATCAACACATTGTGAATGAGATAATAGGGGGAACCTATCAATCGACAGTATAACCAGCCAAGCAAAGAAGATTATGCAGAAAGAGAAGAAAATACTATTGACATAAAAAATGTCAGAAAAGAGAGAAAAAGATAATATAAATTTGCAGGCAAAAACAAAAACAAACAAACAAACAACAACAACCAAAAAAAAACCCAGAAGATGTATTGCAGGAGAGATAGATTTGGAGCAGAAGTAATAGCACTAAGATGGATGGAAGAGAATCATAAGGAATTGAGAGATATAAAAATAATAAGAGTTTAAAAAAAACAAAAAGTTGCTTAATAAATGAAAACAAGATAAAATCAAACAAACAACAACAGCAGTATAAGGGGAAAAAAGAGAAAAGAAAGAAAGAAAAAAAGAAGAAGAAAACACACACAGAGAGAAAAAATAAACAAAGAAACAACAACAACAAAAAAAAACAACAACAAAAGCAAATTAAAAAAAAAAAATCTCTTGTTGGTTTCTGACTGGCCAAATCAGTCTTTCTGTTTCTGCCAGCACAAGCAGGCTGAGGAGCGAGCCGTTAGACTGCCTTTCACCTTTCTAAGACAGAACTCAGTCAGACTCAGGGCTGGCCACCAGCTTTTCCCAGAAAGGATCGCTGTCTGTCTGGGCTCAGGGCGCAAGCTGCGGAGATGGCAAGGGGTTGCGTCCATCCCCCAGCTTTGCCACCACAGGCTCTATGCTCAGCGAAGCACCCACCTCTTTTCGGGATTCACGGCGCCTGGACCAGGCCTGCGAGGAGTCCTGTACTTCCCCTTCATGGGCTCTACGTTCGCGGGAAGCACCGTCTCTCCTCCGGTTTCAGGATGCACCCTCCGGGGTTTGGGAGGGGTCGTGCACTTCCCTTTGCCTCTGCTGAGGGCCGCAGGACCCCGGAATAGCTGTGTCTTTTCTGGGTTCTCCGTTTGAGTCAGGTACCCCGGCAGAGCGCGCGCCTGCGCCAAATCGCCTCAGCTCCGGAAACCCTTCCCTTGTTCCCGGCCGTGGGGTCTCAGTCTTCCCCCAAACCACACACTCCCCGGGTTGGGGGTGCGGGCGCCCACGGCAAGGCCTCCACCCCCACGGCAAGGTCTTTCTTGGTCCGGCAGACTGGGTACTCACTGTTCCTGGAAAGTTCGCGGTGCGCACAGCTCCTGTGCTTCTGCTTCTCAAACCTTGTCTGGGGATGGGCCGGAGTGGCGACTCCGCATTTTCCTTTTGAAGAGAATTTTACAATACCATTTTTTGCTGTAAAAACAGTGCTTCAGTGAACATCAGTGTACATTAATCTTTGGCATTCCTTCTATAGGACAAATTCCTAAAAGTGGAATTGCTGGCTTAAAGGGAATGCATATTAAATTTTGTCATTAAAGAAATTAGGTAACAAAATATCTAGAGTAGTCAAAATCATAGAAACAGAAAGCAGAAGGTGGTTGCCAGGGCTGGGATTGGGGGATGAGGGGTTTTTATTCAGTGTATACAGAGTTTCAGCTTTACAAGATGAAAAAGTTCTAGAAATTTGCACAACAATGTGGACCTATTGTGTTAGCCAAAAAGTCTGTTACATTTTTTTCTATAACATAAAAGACACACTCTTCATTTTCATCAATAACTTTATTGATTTGGATATTGTGAGTATGTCGGTTATCTCCCGCTATTGGCTTCCAGTGGGTAGAGGCCAGGGGTGCTGCTAAACATCTTCCAATATATAAGGGAGCCCCACAGCAAAGAATCATTTGGCTAAAATGTCAATAGAACCAAGAAACTTCACAAACCATTTTGTGACACATTTGATCAGTCACAGCACCTTCTCCATATACTGCACAGATCTTTTGTGTTTTAGTTGCATTTTTACCTTTTTTGAAATAGTAAAGCATAATATGCTGAAAATGTTGCCTGTCTTCTTCCATCTTCAATATTAAAATGGCTGCACAAAAAAATTCACCAATTTTGATAATTTTTTTAAATGCATGCTGATATGACGGCTGTCACAATACAATATAACAAAATTGTTTCAAATGAAGCTGAAACAACTAAGCACTACTAGAGCCATAAAAAATCTAATGGACTTTTTGGCCAACCCAGTAGTTAACAGTACTCAAATATACACTTAAAATGGATTAAAAGGGTACATTTCATACTATGTGTATTTCTTACCACAATTAAAGAATTGTTTAAAAAAAGATTTTAGGTTGCTGTAAGTTTGGTATGATTGAGATGTATTTGGGAGTGATGAGGTAGAGGGGTGGTGGGAGATCATAAAGGTCCTTGTAAGCCATTTTAAGCAGCCAGAACTTTATTTTTTAGGCAGTTAAGGCATTTGAAGGGTTTCAAACAAGGGAATAAATTGAGCATTTTTGTGTTTTAGGATATTCACTGAACCACAAAGTTGAGGATCTACTGGGGCCAAAATGGGAGAGGACAGAGGGTAGAATAGAGGCAGGGAAGTCCATTAGACTTGAAATAATATTGAATTAAGATAGTAGTGAGTGGAGGGGTAAATTAGGTGTTAAGGAAGTAGAATGGCGTGACCAGTGGAAGGGGTAAAGAAGTAAGAGGGGTCAAGGATAACTCCAGGTTTCAAATAGCTTGTGTATTTCAGTGGTGAGTGGTTGCATTAACGAAGGCAAGAAATGTAGTAGGAACAGAAGGTTTTCGGGTAAAAAACCAAATGAACTCATTTTGGATGTATCGTTTTTGAGGTGTATCCAAATAGAGCCAAGCATGAGCTTACTGGATGCATGGGCTTAAAGCCTGGAGGAAAGGTCTAGGCTAAAGAGAGATCTAGAAAGTGTTTTAAAGTATGATGTTAGCAAAAAACATGACCTACAGGCCAAACATTTGTTATCCACACGTTAAAGCATCAGCGACCGGTGTTAGTATATGAAGACTGGTCAGACTGAGGACAGAACTCAAGGAAGCATCCAACCTTTGTGGGCTGTTGGAAGAAGAGCAGTCAGTGAAGACTGAGGGGCAGTCAGATAGAATGAGACCATGAGATGGTGGCATCGTGGGGACTAAGGGAAAATGGTTTTAGCAGGAAGGATTGGGATAGGTGACTGATGTTGCGGTAAGGTCACATAAGACTGCAAAATCACCACTGTTGGATTTAGAAATTAAATTCTTTGCCATGAAGTACTGTATACTGTAAGTAGAAGTCAGATTTCAGTGAGCTGAAAAAGGAATATGAGGTGACAAAATGGAGAGAGTGAAAGACTAATTCTGCTAAAACGGGAGGTAGGGACACTGACATTTATTAATGTCTCCTGGGTTTCAGGTACTGTTACCTCAGATACATACTACAGATTTCACTGTTCTACCTAACATATCTTTTGGTTAAAAACGTATTTTTTTTTGTCCAGAATCATTTTAATTTTTATGTACATACAGTGTGTGAGTACCTCATGATCTACAAGGAAAGGGAACCTCTTTTACTCTCTGTGGCAAAATTCTTGTTCTTCGTGCCTTGGGCATAGGAGGGGAAATGTTGGCAAATGGATTTTTTTGTCTACATTATATCCTCCATCCTCCTTTAATCCCCAGCAGAATTGAGCTATTACCCCACCTTTCTTCACTCCCAGGCCCGGTATGAAAGCCAGCGGATCCAGCTGGAGTCAGAGCTGGCTGTGCAGCTGGAGCAGCAGGTGACAGAGCGGCTGGCGCAGGCTCAGGAGAGCAGCTTGCGGCAAGCAGCCTCCCTGAGGGAACATCACAGGTACCTGGGACTTACTGGATGCCGCGTCTCCTCAGCCACACAGGTGTTAGTGCCCTGCCCACATCCTCTCAGATCCCTTTATCATCTTCCAACATGCTGGCTCCTGTCAGCTGGGACCCAAGTTTGTCTGTGTAAGAGCTGCCTGCAGGTGCACATAGAGAGCTGGAGTGCTTGATGATTTTCTTCCCACAGGGCGTAGTCTTTAACCAATAACTGGTGGGTGCAGGAATATAAATTTCCCAGCTCCCTCACCCCTGATGGGGACAATAATGAGCTTGACCTACACCATCTCCTAGCTGACCTGTGGGATTGAGCCTCCTTCCCATCCCAGTTTCATTTCTCCTCACCCCGACTTCTCTACCATTCTTTTTCCCAGAAATGCTTCTTAAATAAATTATCTTCCAGTAAATCCTCCTCTCAGTCTTCGCTTCTGGGGAACCCATCCTAAAACAGCAGCTTTGTTCTTTCCTCTCTCCTGAGCCCACTGTGCTGTGCCAGGCTGGCTGCCTGTGGCGAGCTGTCTCTCACACGCACACTCTGCCTTTTCTCATTTGATTACTTCTGTCTCCAGATTCAACCCTCTTTTCTCACCTGTGTCCTCTCAGGAAGCAGCTGCAGGACCTAAATGGACAGCACCAGCAGGAATTGTCCACTCAGTTGGCTCAGTTCAAGGTGGAAATGGCAGAACGAGAGGAAAGGCAGCAGCAGGTGGCTCAGGACTATGAGCTCAGGTACCGGTCCTTAGAGTATTGCTTTTACGCCTCAGTCCCTTTCCTGTGCACGGAGCCCAGACTGGGAAGGGTGAAGAGCTGCCGCCTCCACAGGCTTGTCCTCTTCTACACTGGCCTCAGCTCCTTTCAGAATTCTCAATGTCTGACATTCCACTCTGTTTCCCCCTTATTCTCCGAGTCTTTGCTTTCTCAAAGGCTGCCTACGTCAGCTCTCCCATCTTTTCTTCAGATTGGCCCGGGAGCAAGCACGAGTGCGGGACCTACAGAGCAGGAACCAGCAGCTGGAGGAACAGCGGGCCGAGCTGGTAGAGCGACTCCAAGCCATGCTGCAGGCCCACTGGGAGGAGGCAAACAGACTGCTCAGCACCTCTGCCCTGCCTCCTAACCCCCCAGTAGGCGTTACCCCTTTAAGCTAAGCTGCTCAGAGTTGTAGATAGATCCCTTTTTTTTGGAAATCTAGCTTCCTCCCAAGATAAGTCCTAAATTCAGATCCTTGAACCTGCATTAAAAACAAATCCGACGAAGTGTCTCATCAAAGGAAATCTTTTTTTCTATGGCCATAGCTCACCCAGGCTGGCCACAGTGCATTGGGCCTAACTCTCTTTTCCCAGCTCCAGAGGTGGTGAGGAACATGTGATTCTAATTTTGCCAAATGGTAATTGAATTACAAGGTTAAGGGCCAAAATTGTTGCTAAGTCCTGCCCTAGAGTAGGATTGGGAGCCTCACCCCTGGCCTGTCTTGTGTTATTTGGCATCTCCTGCTTCCTTCTTTTAATTATGAAATTTTTATTATTAGCTAAAATGGTTTTTGGAATAGATATGCACATGGTAAGGAAAAAAATCCAAACCATTCAAAAAGGCATAGAGTGAAAAGTAATCTCCCTCCCAAATCTGCCAGCTCCTCTCTCCAGCAGCAACTGCTGTTACTGGTGTCTGGAGCGCTCCCCCCACAAATGGTAGCCTTCTACACACTGTTGTGTGATTTTTTTTTATTTAACTAAGTGCTTATTGGTGGAATTTAAAGTTGTTTCATATATTTTGTTTTTATAAGTTGCTGCAATAAAATATCATTAATACATATCTATCCAAGTATATCTATAAAATTTCTAGCAGTGGAATTGTAAAATCAAAAGTAAGCATCTTAAAATTTGATAGACATTATCAAATCTTCTTGTAAGGAAGTTTTAAGTTGTAATCTTACTAAAGTATCTGTACCATGTCTTGTCTCTTTTAATACCCTGGGCTTTGACCCTTCTTCCTGCCTCTCTCTTGTGCCCAGGTCCCTACCACCAGCCCCTGCAGCCCTGGGCCGCATGAACCAGAGAAGGGGGAGAGGAGGGTCTGGAATATGCCTCCCATGGCTGTGGCCCTAAAGCCTGTGTTGCAGCAGAGCCGGGAAGCAAGGGACGAGCTGGCCGGAGTGCCACCTGTTCTCTGTAGCCCATCCCCAGATCTTAGCCTTCTGCTGGACCCCACTTTCCAGAGCCAACATTCCTTCCAGCCCCTGGAACCAAAGCCAGATCTCACTGAATCTTCAGGTAACTGGGAACAGATATCACCCCTTACATGCACTAATTGGCTCCCTCTTACCTAGCTGCTTCTCTGTCTGGGACTTGAGTATTTAGATTCCCAGATGTCTGAGTAACCATACATCGCAAGGAGCAGAAGTCCACTCGAGTTGGATTGAATAAAGGGAGTGAGATCTCAGGGAAATGCGGTGTAGCTGGACCTAATGAGAACTGGAGTTTGACTCCAGCAGTGCTCTCAGGAACGGAGGCGGCTGCTATTCCTCTCTTGGGCTTGCATGGGCTCTTGACTCTGCCTCTCCCTGCATATCTGTTCCTTTCTCTTGTCAGGCTGCCACTTTTTCTCACTCAAGGTGCTAGCTCTCATAACTTTGTCTTGCACATGAACTTGACCAGCCATGACATTGATTCCAGCCAAGACTCTAGACAACCTTATAGAGACCATGGGTCTCTGTTTCTTAGGTCCAGTTTAAAGAGAGGCCATAGAGGCCATCTGATGGGTTGTCACCCATCCCTTGGATTGGCTAACCTTGGGAGTGGTGTCCACCTCTGGTTTAGTCATCTGTAACTTGGGTGGATGGGAGTGCTGTGTATAGTGCAAACATGAAAAGCCAGGTTGAATTAAGAATGAGGGATGAACCCTAGCTCGTGTGACTCAGTTGGTTGGAGCCTATATACTGAAAGGTTGCGGGTTCGATTCCCAGTCAAGGCAGATACGTAGATTGTGGGTTTCATCCCTGGCCCAGGAGCCTACAAGAGGCAACCCATCGATGTTTCTCACATCAATGTTTCTCTTTTTCACTGTCTCTCCCCCCAACTCTTTTTTCTAAAAGCAATAAAAAAAATGTCCTCAGGCGAGGATTAAAAAAATTAAAAGAAGAATGAGGGATGAATTACATCACAGTTTTAGTAAAAGGCAAAAGATTTATACTATCTGAAGAGAAACCAGAGTAATATATATATCACATTTTAAACATTAAAGTTATGTAATTATAAAAATGAATTGAGGGCATGTTCTGGTGAAGGGACCAGAACATGTTTATTAATCCTAAACCATTCTGAATATTAGTTTCTGTTCTTTAAGTGGTTTATGGTGGACCAGAACATGTTTATTAATCCTAAACCATTCTGAATATTAGTTTCTGTTCTTTAAGTGGTTTATGGTGGTATTTATTATTTATTTAGAGTCTGAATACCACAGCTTTCCCCTTCTGTCTACACTTCTTAGAACTCGGCTCTTCCATCTCTCAGTTCCCTTCACCCCTTCCCTCCAGCTGTTTTAGTCTTTCGTCATCTTCTCGTCACTCTTATATTGAATAGGCCTCTTTCTTCTGGGCATTTGGTGAGTTGAGTTAGGGAGGAACCCCTCCCCCTACAACATACACATGTGTGTGTACACGCATACATGTGCACACTCGCATGTTACACGTTTCATTTTACAGATGGGGCCTTACATCCCAATCACAGAGCAGAACGGCCATTCCCTGAGGAAGATCCTGGGTCAGATGGGGATGGCTTCCTAAAGCCAGGGCTGCTGCCCCCTTCTCAGCTCGAGGGCCTCAAGCATTTTTTGCACCAGGTCAGAGAGGGCCCACGCATCCCACCTTATTTTCTTCTTCCATTCTTCATTTCTTCTTTCTGTTGTAGGAGTCCAGGACTCTGGCATCATCTCCCTTTTAGAATTAATACTTTGTCCCAGCTTCTACTCTCCCAGTTTTATTCCTATCTCAGAAGTCCTTTCTGGAACTCAGGCGACCAACCGTAGCTCTTACCTCCCCAGCCTCTGCTTCCCTCAGATACCTGTCTTTCTTTATTGGCCCTGAGGAAACCTTACTATCTTGTCCCCCCAGCTGCTGGAGACAGTACCCCAGAACAATGAGAACCCCTCTGTTGACCTGTTGCCCTCTAAGTCCGGTGAGTGCCAGCTCTAAAGAAGATTGGGGCTAGGAAACGTGAGAGTGGGTTCTCTGGAATGGATTTTTAGGACCTGGCAAAGGTGGTGAAGCCTAATAAAGGCCAGTGGGGTGGACCTCCTTGGCACTTTAGCCCATTTCCTGATTCTTTGATCTCTTTCCTCTTGCTAGGTCCCCTGCCTGTCCTATCTTGGGAGGAAGCCCCTCAAGTGCCACAGCTCCCACCCCCTGTCCATAAAACTAAAGTGCCCTTAGCCATGGCGTCCAATCTTTTCCGGGTCCATGACCTTCCCTCAACCCATTTACGGAGCAGTGGCCCCAGCAGTGGCTCCCCAGAGAGAGGTAAGCAAGTCGTGGTTTACTGGGAGATGAAAAGGGAGGTGTTGGGTGTGGAGCAAGTACCTGGAACTAAGGCCCCTCAGGGTTTCTAGGGAACTGGGAGGAGGGCTTGGGAGAGCAGGTCTAGGATGACGACCATTACTAATCTGTCTCTCAGGTGGAGATGGGCTCGCATCCTCGAGGCAACTGATGGAGGTGTCTCAGCTGTTACGACTATACCAGGCTCGGGGCTGGGGGGCACTGCCTCCTGAGGACCTGCTGCTCTACTTGAAGAGGCTGGAGCATAGCGGGTACCAGCCTGGGAGGGAAGGGTTATTCGGGCAGAACCTGGATGGTGCGCAGGGAGATGGCTCAGGCAGGGAAGAGAGAGTGTGTGTGTGTTGTCCATTGAGTGTTCTTTTGTCCTTTTCTGGGGAAGAAAGTAAAGGTAAGATATAGATTGAGTCTCTTCTTCCTACATCTCTCCCTTCTCCCCACCTTTCTTTTCTTTTTCTTTTTCTTTTTTTAACAATTTATGTGTTGTTGTTTTTTTTAAGATTTTATTTATTTATTTTTAGAGAGGGAAGGGAGGGAGGAAGAGAGAGAGAGAGAGAAACATCAATGTGCGGTTGCTGGGGGCTGTGGCCTGCAACCCAGGCATGTGCCCTGACTGGGAATCGAACCTGCGATGCTTTGGTTCGCAGACCGCGTTCAATCCACTGAGCTACGCCAGCCAGGACCCCACCTTTCTTTTCATTCTTTAGACATTTTTTAAAAAATTATATCTAGAGAGAAGGGAAGGGAGGGAGAGAGAGAGAGAGAAACATCTTGTCAGTTGCCTCTTGCATGCACCCTAACTGGGAACTGAATCCGCAACCCAGGCATGTGCTCTGATTCAGAATGGAACCTGCAGCCTTTCGGTTTACAGGACAATGCCCAACCAACTGAGCCACACTGGCCAGGGTTCCCCACCTTTATTTTTTGTCTCTTCCTTTCTACTTTATTTTTTTCTTTGCTGCTAAAAAAATCTCTTCACCATGTCTTTCTACCTTAGTTTTTTCTTCTTTACCCTGCAGCTCTTAACTCAGAATCCTAGGATTGTGACACCCTAGTATAACTCAAAATTTGATTTCATTAGTGTCTCCTCCTGTTTTTAAAAATTATTTGTTTATTTTTAAAGGAGGGAAGGTAGGGAGAAAGAGAGGGAGAGAAACATCAATGTGTGGTTGCCTCTGGTGTGCCTCCTACTAGGGAACCTGGCCCGCAATCCAGGCATGTGCCCTGACTGGGAATTGAACCAGCAACCCTTTGGCTCACAGGCTGGCACTCAGTCCACTGAGCCACACCAGTCAGGGCCCTCCTATTTGATTCCAGGTCTATCTTGTTTATTCTTAAGAGACAAAGTTGGGGAGTAGCTCTTCTATTAATGTTGGGGTGGGGAAAACTCTTCCCCCATCCTCATCCCTTGATTTGTATGGCAGGACTGACGGTCGAGGGGATAATGTCCCCAGAAGGAACACAGACTCCCGCTTGGGTGAGCTCCCCCGGAAAGAGGTGAGCCAAAGCTAGGCAGAGCAATGGATAGAAGGGCCCTCGCTGACTCGTTCCTCCAACTCTGCACACTCTGCACCCTGTGGCCTGACCCACCCCATTGCTGTTCCCATTCTCTGTAGTATGATCAGTCCCCTTCGCCGAAGGATTCTTGTCCTTGCTGTGCATGACTTTTCCTCAGTGGGGCAGGAGATGAGAGTGCAGGATGCTGACTTTCTCTTCTCTTTCCTTCAACACTCAGGCTCCCTCCCAGGCTCTCCCTCGCCGCCTTGCCACAGTTCCTAGGAGTGAAAAACCTCCGGCACGCAAGAAAAGTGGGCACCCTGCCCCTGGTAGCATGAGGAGTCGGGCAGGAATCTGGAGATAAGCCCCTTGGCCTTTCTTCTCTTCTTTGTTCTCTTCTTATTACTATTTTAATAAATGCTCGGTAGTCTGTATTAGAGTCTGTGACTCAGGAATTTGGCAAATGGAGGTTTTATAGGAAATTACTTTGTAAAGAAACCTCATTTTATTCTATTTGAGTATGTTTTTCTTATGTTTCTATTTTATATTATGGAAAATTCATGTGGAAAAAAAACATGAAGACAGTCTTATGGCTAGATTGGAGAAGTTTTAATGAGCCACATTTCAGTGTTTTAAGAGTAAAACCCACAGAGTAATTAGCTTTGGTTGGTAGTATCATTTCGAATGATTTTTATTTTCTTTATATATTCCTGTGTTTTCCAAATTTTCTAAAACAAGCATGTATTATTAATCAGGAAAAAAAACTTTCAATAAAAGAATAAGTTATATAAAGAATTTGAGTAAAAATTTGATTGTTGGAGAGACAGATCTCTCTTTTCAGAGCAGACAATTATTTGAGATTGCATTAGTAAGATTCTGGCAGATTCCACTCCAGCCAGCAGACATGGCTGCGGCATTCACCCTCAGGTTTTACAACGTGTATAAAAGACTAGAGTGCTGGCAAGAGAAATAAAGCCCATGTTTACAAAAAATTCCATCCTAACACTCACCAAAATGAACAAAGAGAAACAATATTAGAGAAGAAATGGCATCTATGTGAAACTAAGAAATGCCCCAACTTCACAGTACAAACACTAACAAACACACGGTGCAGTTTACATTCCAATGAAGGATGATGCTGCGGGCCCCACACACAGCTTTCCAGTCCTGCAGCCCAGGGCAGGGCAGCGACGACGGTAAATACAATTCTGATGGGCCTGGTCCTAGGTGCTTGAAGGACAGAGTTTACTAGGTTCCCTGAGGTCCTTCTACTTGCTCCTGAATTACTTGGTTAGATCCAGAATAGACGTGATAGAGTATAGACTCACATAGTATTTCATATTAATAAATGTTACTTATTTCCTTCCACCTAAAAGTAACTTTGAGCCCCTGGGAAAGGGAAAAGGGAGGAAGAGATAAACACACAACTCCGGCCAGGACAGTCGGTCGCCGGCCTCACTCAGGACGGCCCTCGCTGGCAGAGAACCGGAGGCGAGTTCGCGCAGGAGCAGCGCTGGGCTCAGGAGACTTCGAGCTCTGTCTCTTCACCCACCTACAGAAGCGTTTGCTTTTCTATTTTTTACCTCAAGTGCATAAAATTTATTTGACCAAACTCTGTGACTTATGGCACAGTATCATTATTGGTAAGGGGGGTTTTTATACTGTTTTAACAAGCTGGTAAAATGAACACCCAGTCTTATCTCATTATCTCTTGGATTCCAACTTGCCACCCTCCGCTGACATGCCCTACATTTTTCTTAACATTAAAGACAGTCTGGAGAATATTTCCCAGCTCTGCAGAACAAAATCTGGAAAGGGCATAGTGCTGACTTAACCATTCGGTGAGCCAATTATTTTTATTTTTATTTGAAAATATGTTGTACCCACAGTAAAAGTCTGCTTCTTCACAAAATACCACTAAGGAGGCTGGGGAGGAGAAGAAAGCCCATAGTCAAGCAGCTCTTCTTCCCAGTTTTTCCTCTATAATTGTCTTGGAAATATTCTGAGAGGAAAAAAACTATATGATTTTTAGAGCTCTGTGAAAGCCCACATCTAGAGGAGGCGGTGCATCCTTGAAGCCTGAGGTTCGGTTGGGGTAGACAGGGTGTCACGCGGCACTTTGTCTCCTGAGAACTCCCAAAGCTACTTAGTGTTGGTAGGGGAGGTTCTGGTAGTAGAATATATTCCGGTAAAGGCTAAGCTGTTA
Organism: Tonatia bakeri; assembly: GCA_004024845.1. Taxonomy (NCBI): domain Eukaryota; kingdom Metazoa; phylum Chordata; class Mammalia; order Chiroptera; family Phyllostomidae; genus Tonatia; species Tonatia bakeri. The sequence continues at coordinate 113,712 of PVIA01004824.1, read as the reverse complement.
TAACAAAGAAACCTGATGGGACTGTGGCTTTGGGGCAAAGTTGACTTCCCTGGTAATGGTCCAGAGCAGTGGGGTGGTCCTGCTGCATGTGGTCACATAGGGTCTCAGGTTCCTTCCACCTTCTTGCTCTGCTATCCCCTATAACAGTGTTATTACTTGTGTGGTTGAAGCAAGATCACTGTCATGCAGGACTCTCCGCTGGCAAGAAGGGAAAAGAGCCATGTTCAATGTCTTCAGACCCACTCTTGGAAATTCCACACATCAATTTTGTTTTTATTTCATTAGCAAACCTCGGTCACATGGCCACATCTGACTGTTGGGGATCACTCTGTGGTTTCAGAGACTTAGTCCCAGGAGAGCAGGCTCTGAAAGGGCTGGTAAATCTCCCTGGAAAACCAGGTAATAATGCAGGTGGCAGGCATGACTCAACTCTCACACCTAGGGTTCCCATGGGAATGGGGCCTAAGTTGTACATTTTGTCCTTTGAAGCCTGCTCTGCCCCGTGATAAGCCCTGTCAGTATAACCCAGATGTGTGCGTTCAAGGCATCAGGAGTGAAACTCCCTACTTCATGATATATGCCTTTACAACCATTTGGCCTCAGCATGTCTCGCAGACCCCAACTTGAAAAGATTTCTGTGTTTCTTCAATTGTTATCTATAGATAGTGTCAGTTTTTTATGACTATAGCCTTCTGGACATTGATTGATAACCCTACCAACCCTAATAAAAGCCACTTCGGAGAAGGGCTCCAGGCATTCTCCACTAGAGGGAATCGCCACCACTTTCCCACCAGAACAACACATTGTGTCCAGGATGACTTTATTCTCATCCATGGTGGCTGGGAGAGTTCCGCAGGCTGGAATTCCCCACATTTGCCTGCAAGGAAGACTTGGAAACATAGCCTAGCTGGCTGCCATGTGTGCAGTTATAACTCTGTTACTGTGCAAGATCTAAGGAAGAGGTAGGAATGGACTTTGATGGAAAACTAGCAATCGGTATTGACTGGGCAGACAGTGAAAAAATGCACCAGACCATGTAAGTTAGTCCAACTATGTCAAATGTTGCTGAGGACATGAAGCAATAGAACCTCTACGTATGCTCTACAGGGGAGAGACCCAGGAGAGCATAAGTAGATCACTTTGGGAAATATTTTGGCATTATCTAGGAAATGTGATGATGCCCGCACCCTATGATGCAGTGACTCCAACCCCATGGAGGTGCCCTGGAAAAACTTGCCTGCATGTGCACTAGGAGACAAGTATAAGAATGTCAGCGTAAAACCTGCAAACACTAGAATGTCTGTCGGCAGCGGTAGATTCATACAGTGAAATACCACACAGTAGTACATATGGATGATCTAAGGCTACATACATCAATATGTATTAATTTTACAAACATAGTGTTGAGTGGGAAAAGAAGAAAATATCCAGTACATGGTTTATGTAAAGTTTGAAAGCAAGCACAAGGCAATCCAGTTCAGTATGAGAGGAGGGGGCCCTCATGGGGGCAGCCTGACTCCATGTTGGAGGTAAAAAGTAAGTCCATTCGGCAGGATGGCCTGGCAAGGTGTCAGAGCAGGGCTCAGGTGAGAGGGGACATCTGTGTGGGGGGAGATCATTACATGTGGGGGATTGGTCAAATATGTAAATATATTATGAACAGTGGGAGCTAGGTTTCTCACTATTGAGGAAAGGATTTATACATTGTAAAGGGAGAAAACTAGAATGAATTCTGTGCTGTTGGATTAGAATTGAATGCATCAGTGTAGACTTGTGGTCTTCAAAATATATAGATAGATATAGAAATGTATCTAGATGTAAATAGCTGTGTGTACATACATTCACAGGTTCCCTAGCTATACTGCTGTGTTTTCCCAAGATTGCTCTAACAAATTACCACAGACTGGGTGGTATTACATAACAGAAATTTACTGTCATAGTACTGCAGGCTGGGAGTCTGAAACCAAGGTGTTGGTAGGGCCATGTTCTCTGAAGGCTCTTGGAAAGGATCCTTCCTTGCCCTCTTCCCATCTTCTGTCAGGGGTGACCAGTGATCCTTGATGTTCCCTGACTTGTAGACACATCAGCCCAATCTCTGCCTGTTGCCACATAGAATTTTCTCTGTTCCCCTGTGTTTTCACATGGCCTTTTCATAAGGACTTCAATCATTCGATTTAGGGTTCACCCCAATCCAGTATGACTTGGTCTTAACTGATTATATCTGCAAAGACCCTACATCAAAATAAGGTCACATTCAGAGGTACTGGGGGTAGGACTTCAACATATCTCTTGGGGGGATACTGTTCAATCCATAATAAACCCATTAACAATGAACACACCTAGCATTCAGCTCTTCTCAATACCATTCTCTACTAGAAAGGAGCCGGGGCTTCTTACAGAAATGGCCGATTCCAGGTCTGGATCAGGGAAAGTAGAAGATAAGCCTAGAAAATCTTGAAGTAAAAAGTAAGGACAAATGTGCTCAAAGAATAATGGGGACATGGCAAAGGAACACAGAAGCTGGTTTGAAGGGCTCTATGTGCCCTACAATTTGAGCATCAAAAATGATAAGAAATTATAATTGAATAAAATAAATCATGAGTCCATACAAATATAAATAAACTGAAAGATTGGTGAGGTACGGGAGATTTACATAGTTTCAAAGTATGTACCACAAAATACTTTATAATAGGTAAAAGTGTGACTTTACAATGGAGAATTCGGGGTGAACCACCTTAATCAAGTTATCAAAGTGAAGGTCATCATCAGTATGAGTCAAATCCTAATCCTGTATTGCCTGACAGGATGTGAAAAGCGAATACAGCATCTGTGAGATCCCTGTCAAAGATCCATAGCCTGAATTTAACCACAAAGAAACATCAGACAAACCCAAACTGAGGGACATCAATTCATTATTGGCCTGAAATTTTCAACAGTGTCAAGGTCAAGTAAGTCAAGAAAAGACAGGGGAAATGTTCCAGACCTAAGTTGACTACCTTAGCATAAAAACTAAAAGCAGCACATGATTCTGAACTGGACCATTTTGGTGAAGAGAACTTTATTGGGATAATGGGTGAAACTTGAAAGATCTGAGGATTAGACAGAATGGTAGCGATGGGTCAATGTTAATTTCCTGATGTTGATGGTAATTGTGGTTACATATGAGAATTTCCTTGCAGGCAGGAAATGGCACTAAAGCATTTGGAGGTGATGAGGCTCCCCAGTGACAACTTGCTCTCAAATAGTTCAGGGTAAAAGAAGTTATTTGTACAGTACTTACAATTTTTTGTAAAGTTTGAAATTATTTTTAAAAAACTGATATGAGATTATGCCTTCCAAAAAGGATCTCTTTTATCCCTCTCCAGAAGAAAAGAGGAAACACTGGACAAAGCGCTTGGTGCATGGGTGTGAAGTGCCCAGGATGGTGTAAAATCACCACTGTCTTAGCCATGCGCAAGCAGTCATTTTGTGTATTGGCTTCTCCACTGTCCTCTGCCAGCCTACAGGAGGAAGAACAAGGCTTCCAGAGGCTAAATGAACCAGGGCAAAAATGAAACTTGTACTATTTAGGAATACCCACATTATGTAGTGAAACCAAAAAGAAAAGGAAGGAAACAATATACACCAAGCTCAGGCTATTGGTAACCCCTGGGGTGGGGTGGAAGGTGATGTGACTGGGAGGACACGCAGGGGCTTCAGGCTGTAGGTGCTGCTCCATTCTTCAACTGGATCACAAAGGTGTTTGTTATTGTGCTTTATAATTTAGACAGGTTACATATTATTTTTCTTGTACATCAAATATTTCATAAGGGAGAAAATACACATATTATTGCATTTATATTAGAAAAATAAACTATATATACGTAACTGAATATGTAAAACTATGTATGTACATACATGTTTTTTAATATATTTTATTGATTATGCTATTACAGTTGTCCCATTACCCCCTTCATTCCCCTCTACCCTGCACACCCTCTCCCACCCACATTCCCCCACTTTAGTTCATGTCCATGTGTCATAAGTGCTTTAGCTTCTACGTTTCCCATACTATTCTTGACCTCCCCCTGTCTATTTTCTACTTACCATCTATGCCACTTATTCTCTGTACCTTTCCCCCCTCTCTCTTCCTCCCACTCCCCTGATGCTAACCCTCCATGTGATCTCCATTTCTGTGGTTCTGTTCCTGTTCTAGTTGTTTGCTTAGTTTCTTTTTGTTTTTATTTTAGGTGTGGTTGTTAATAATTGTGAGTTTGCTGTCATTTTACTATACATTTTTTTAAAGGTCATGTTATCTATAATATTTTGAATTACTTTCTTCTTTTTTTTTAAAGGATCCACTTAGCTTTTTCTACACTATTTTTTAAAGATTTTATTTATTTATTTTTAGAGAGGGAAGGGAGGGAGAAAGAGAGAGAGAAACATCAATGTGCGGTTGCTGGGGGCCGTGGCCTGCAACCCAGGTAAGGCATGTGCCCTGACTGGGAATTGAACCTGCGATGCTTTGGTTCGCAGCCCATGCTCAATCCACTGAGCTATGCCAGCCAGGGCACTATACATGTTTTTTATCTTCTTTTTCTTAGGTAAGTCCCTTTAACATTTCATAAAATGAGGGCTTGGTGATGATGAATTCCTTTAACTTGACCTTATCTGGGAAGCACTTTATCTGCCCTTCCATTCTAAATGAAAGCTTTGCTGGATAGAGCAATCTGGTTTGTAGGTCCTTGTCTTTCTTGACTTGGAATACTTCTTTCCAGCCCCTTCTTGCCTGTAAGGTCTCTTTTGAGAAATCAGCTGACAATCTGATGGGAACTCCTTTATAGGTTACTGTCCCCTTTATCTCTTTCTGCTTCTAGGATTCTCTCCTTCATTTTTACCTTGGCTAATGTAATTATGATGTGCCTTGGTGTGTTCCTCCTTGGGTCCAACTTCTTTGGGACTCTCTGAGCTTCCTGGACTTCCTGGAAGTCTATTTCCTTTGCCAGAATGGGGAAGTTCTCCTTTATTATTTGTTCATATTAGTTTTCCACTTGTTGCTCTTCCTTTTCTCCTTCTGGTACCCCTATAATTCAAATGTTGGATCGTTTAAAGATGTCCCGGAGATTCCTTAGCCTCTACTCATTTTTTTTTTAAATTCTTATTTCTTCATTCTTTTCTGATTGTATGGTTTTTTTTCTTCCTTCTGGTCCACTCCATTGATGTGAGAACCAGCTTTCATTCCATCACTATTGGTTCCCTGTGCATCTTTCTTCATTTCACTTATTGTAGCCTTATTTTTTTAATCTAATTTGCAACAAAAATCAACCAATTCTGTGAGCATCCTGATCACTCGTGCTTTGAACTGTGCATCTGATAGGTTGGCTATCTCTCAGTCACTTAAAAGTACTGATCATGGGACTTTCACTTCTGTTTGAGCCATCTTTTTTTTTTTTCATTTGGTCTGGTCGTGCCTGTTAAGTATGAGGGGTGGAACGTTAGGTGTTCACCAGGGCAGGGCACCCTAGTCACTGGGTTGTGACGTTGTATGTGGGGGTGGGGTCTAAGAGGAAACAATGGCGCTTGCTCTGCTCTCTATCAGACCTCAGTCCCTTCCGCCACTTCCCCCGAGCAAACTGTCCCTCTCTGGTGCCAATTCCCATGTGGGTGGGCTTGTGCAACCTGTGGAACTTTCCAAGGACCTCTCCTGTGAGGCTGGGAGTCTCTCCCCATGCCTCAACCCCCACAGGTATTTTCAATCAGTGTCCTGAGGTTCTATTTCCCAGCTCTGTGATCCTGGGTTGCGCACAGTGCCTGCTTCACAATTGCCACCTCACTTGGTCTGCCGGTTGCCACCCCTCGGCCAGGGCCTGCCAGCTGCCGCTTGTGCGCTCAGGGTCCACCCACTGCGGTCTTGTGTGCCCCCGGATGCCTTACGTTCCCGGTCCCAACGCTCCCTGCTCTCTGCGCCGCGACCTGAGGCTGGCTGCCTGACTCTACCCCTCCTACCGGTCTGGATGAAGGGGTCTATTTTAACTTCTTGGTTGTCCAACTTCCATACAGTTCAGTTTTCTGTCAGTTCTGGTTATTCTGTTTCTAAATTATTGTTGTCCCTATCTTGGTTGTGTGAGGAGGCACAGTGTGTCTACCTATGCCTCCCTCTTGGCCAGAAGTCCTGTATATACATGTTTATGAAATGGATAGAGAAAGGACTAGAAAGATATCCACTAACAAAAACAAAATGCCTTTGGCAAATTTATGTTGAGCCCATGTCAAATTTTGTTCAGTTCCTGACAAGGCAAAAAGCATGCCAGCCCAATGGAAAGTTGCTACTGTGAAGTGACAGGAAGTACTCCAATAGTTGGGGCTGTGCAAATGCCTAGATAACATTTGACATCAAATGAAAAGAAGGCAGACTTTGGAGTAAGGAAAGAATAAGATGTCTGTAATGCTCTATATAATTCATATTCTCTATAAAGCTTCAAATGATTACACTAGTACATCTTAAAGGGTATGGTTCTTTTTATCTTGGTACAAAGAAAGCATTACATTTAAAATATAAATGTTTGAAATATACTGCAATTTTTGGAATTCTTTTCAGCATTATTTTGCTACATCAGGGATGAAAAAGAGGCGGGGGGGGGGGCTGGGCCTCCCTTATCTTCTGGAAAGTTGCTCTCATTGAAACTTTTATTTTTCACACTGACCAGTGCAACTCAGCTGGGTATTGGACTGCAAAGCAAAAGGTAGCCAGGTTCGATTCCCAGTCAGGGCACATGCTTGGGTTTGGTCCCAGTCAGGGCCAATTGGAGAGGTAACCAATTGATGTTTCTTTCTCACATTGATGTTTCTCTCCCTCTCTTTTTCCCCTCCTTTTCTCTCTCTCTAAAATAAATAAATAAAATCTTTTTTAAAACTTATTTTTCCCCAGCAGTTCCACTGCTGGGATTATACCCTAAGAGCCCTGAAATACCAATCCAAAAGAACCTATGCACCACAATGTTCATAGCAGCACCATTTATAATAGCCAACTGCTGGAAGCAACCTAAGTGCCCATCAGCAAATGAGTGGATCGAGAAACTATGGTACATTTACACAATGGAATTCTATACAGCAGAGAGAAAGAAGGAGCTCCTACCCTTTGTGACAGCATGGATGGAACTGGAGAGCATTATGCTAAGTGAAATAAGCCAAGTGGTGAGGGACAAATACCATATGATCTCACCTTTAACTGGAACATAATCAACAAAAGAAAAAATCAAACAGAATATAACCAGGAACATTGAAATTAAGAACAATCTAACAATAGCCAGAGGGAAGAGGGGAGAGGACTGTGGGGAGAAGGGTTTTCAGGAACTCTTATAAAGGACACATAGACAAAACCAAGGGGGAGGAGGGTGGAAGCAAGGGAGGGAGGTGCGTTTGGATGGGGTGGCAGAGGGGTGGAGGGGAGAAAATGCAAACAACAGTAATTGAGCAACGATAAAGTAATTTATAAAAAAAAACTTATTTTTCATTTGATACCACTTTTTACTGTTTGAATTTTATTTTTACCATGTATTGGATTTTCTTTTTTCAGTTATAATGTAATAATAATATCTAATAGTCGAGAGTCAGTGAACACTATGCCTTGCATCTGTACTGGGATAATTCAAGAGGGACTCTGGACTCCAACACCAGTATTTGAAACACATGTTTTGGCCTCAGCACTGGTAGTTGCAACTGTGTCACATCTGTGCAGATGGCAGTGATGCTATGTTGACAATAATTTATTACCCTTCCTTTTGGACTGACTAGGGAAGAACAACCAACAGCCACAAACTGGGTGTTTGTGTGCAGCAAAAATGAAAACTCCTGACTTCTGGGCAAGATGGAGGCATAGGTAGATATACTTTACCTCCTTACACAACCAAAAGAAGGACAACAAATTTAAACACAAAAAATAACCAGAATGTCAGAAAATTGACCTTGGTATGACAACCAAGGAGTTAAAGAAGAAACATTCATTCAGACTGGTAGGAGGGGCAGTGATGGTTGGCTGGATCAGAGAGGATACACATTAAGGTGGTGGCTAGAGGACCAGGTGGTCCTACATTTGTGCGTAGTTGTTCCTCCTCAGGAGGAACAAATGGGGAGCAAGATAGACCGCACAACCCAGGGTTCCAACTCAGGGAAAGAAAGCCTCAAAACCTCTGGCTGAAAAAACCTGTGGGGGTTTCAGCAGCAGGAGAAACTCCTAGCTACACAGGAGAGTTCACTGGAGAGAACACAGGGTCCTAGAACATACACAAACCCGCCCACCCAGGAATCAGCACCAGAAGGGCTCAATTTGCTATGGGTTGTGGGAGAAGTGACTGAAAGTCGGCGGAGAGCTGAGCAAGCAGCATTTTCTCTTTCTGACCCCTCCCCCACATACAACACCACAATGCAATGATGTGGGTAGCCCCACCCTGGCAAATACCTGATTCTCTGCCCTTACAACATAACAGGTGCACTGAGACAAAAACAAAACAAAACAAAAAAATGGCCCAAATGAAAGAACAGATCAAAACTCCAGAAAAAAATACAGCTAAGCAATGAAGAGATAGCCAACCTATCAGATGCAGAGTTCAAAACACTGGTAATCAGTGTGGATCAGTGGACTGAGTTCCTGCCTGCAAACCAAAAGGTTGCCAGTCCAATTCCCAGTCAGAGCACATGCCTGGGTGCGGGCTAGATCCCCAGTACAGGGCATGAGGGTGGTAAACCCATCAAAACACTGGTAATCAGGATGCTCATAGAAATGGTTGAGTATGGTTGCAAAATAGAGGGAAAAGTAAAGGCTATGCAAAGTGAAACAAAGAAAAATACACAGGGAACCAACAGAGAAGGGAAGGAAACCAGGACTGAAATCAATGATTTGGAACAGAAGGAAGAAATGAACATTCAACCAGAACAAAAAGAAGACACAAAATCTCAGAAACATTAGGAGAGGCTTAGGAAACTCCAGGGCAACTTTAAACATTCCAGCATCCAAATCATAGGGGTTCCAGAAAGAGAAGAGGAGGAGCAAGAAATTGAAAACTTATTTGAAAAAATAATGAAGGAGAACTTCCCCATTCTGGCAAAGGAAATAGACTTTCAGGACGTCCAGGAAGCTCAGAGAGTCCCAAAGAAGTTGGACCCAAGGAAGCACACACCAAGGCACATCATAATTACATTAGCCAAGGTAAAAATGAAGGACAGAATCCTAGAAGCAGAAAGAGATAAAGGGGACAGTAACCGATAAAGGAGTTCCCATCAGACTGTCAGCTGATTTCTCAAAAGAAACCTTGCAGGCAAGAAGGGGCTGGAAAGAAGTATTCCAAGTCAAGAAAGACAAGGACCTACATCCCAGATTGCTCTATCCAGCAAAGCTTTCATTTAGAATGGAAGGGCAGATAAAGTGCCTCCCAGATAAGGTCAAGTTAAAGGAGTTCATAATCACCAAACTCTTATTATGTGAAATGTTAAAGGGACTTATCTGAGAAAACAAAATTGATCAAAACTATGAACAGTAAAATGACAACAAACTCACAACTATCAACAACTGAATGTAAAAAACAAAAATGAGCTAAGCAAACAACTAGAATAGAAACAGAATCACAGAAATGGAGATCACCTGGAGGGTTATTAGCAGGGAGGGGTGGGGGAGAATGGGGGAAAAGGTACAAGGATAAGAAGCAAAAGTGGTAGGTACAAAATAGACAGGGGGAGGTTAAGAATAGCATAGGAAACGGAGAAGTCAAAGAACTTATATGTATGACCCATGAACATGAACTAAGGGGGGGGGGATGCTGATGGGAGGGGGTTGCAGGGCTGAGGAGAATAAAGGAGAGAAAAAAATGGGACAACTGTAATAGCATAATCAATAAAATATACTTTAAAAATATGAAGACTCCTTTTATATTGGGGGGTTCTTTGGTGAGGGCAAACATGGGACATAAGTATTTATAGGATGTATTAGTCAGGGTTCTCCAGAGAAACGGAACCGACAGGATGTGTGTGCATATATAAATATACACAGAGAGACTTATTTTAAGGAATTGACTCACATCGCTACAGAATCTTGGCTAGTCCAAAATCTGCGGGGTAGGCCTGTAAGCTGGGTACTCAGGTAAAGAGTTGCAATTTGAATCCAAAGGCAGTCTGTTGGCAGAATTCCTTCTTGCTTGGGGAGGTCAGTCTTTCTGTGCAGGCCTTCAGCTGATTGGATGAACCCGCCCACATTATGGAGAGCAATCTGCTTCAACTCAGAGTCTACTGATTTAAATGTTAATCAGCTGATAATGGAAAATCTCCCATAAACTGTTGGGGGTGGCAGCATGCCAGATCCTGGGTCAGTTAGATTATAAATCATCCTTGACTTTTTAGTGTATCTTTTATATAGGCTGCCATTTTAAATTTATATATCAATAATTCAAAATTGCCTTTTTTAGCCTGGATTCAGGTTTTGTCCATCAGCAAATGAATTAGCATTTCAAGTTATATTATGGTGGTCACAGAGAGGTGTTAATTTGTGTATACATTTGAATAATTTAGTTATTTTTATTTTTAAAAAAGAGTGGAAAACACAAAAGCACAACTGTCAATTTTATCAAGAAAATAATTGAGACAAATATGGCAAACATTAGGAGGGTCCAAAAAACAAACCTATAGCTTTGAATGGGCTTCCACTGAACTTACTCTTAAGACTGGGTTTCTGGCTCTTTGGCTCAGGATTTAGCTGTTTGTTTGTATGTCTGTTGCTCCACCTGGATTCGAAGCAGCCTGAGAACAGGGCCTGCATGCGCAAGGCTGGCAGAGAGTATTTGCCCAATCAATGCCTGCTGATTAGAATTTAAAATTTTAATTTTCTCTTATAAAGCTTGCTCATTGTAAAAAATTTAGAAAACAAAATTATAAATGAGAATCACATTTTCTTCTCATTTTTAATGCATATCCCAGAGGCCTCTGTGAAGTTGATGATTCCCCTTGGACTCTCCATGTCCTGTTCTGGGGCCCAGAATTCAATCAGCGGTGCCTGGGCTGAGGGAAACTGTGGGGCTCCCAAGACCTTTGCTGCTCTGTCATAGGCTGGGCCACAGGGACTTCCACGAGGGCAGTCTCGGGTTCCCATCTCTGGGGACTTTCTCCACTTCAGACTCAGCCCCCCAAGCATCCCCACACTTGTCTGGGATTTCTGATTCTGTCTCCTCACTCTGGGGTTCAGCCTGGGGTTGGGGTGGGGGTGGAGTGCATTCTGCACCACTCACCTCCTCTTTCTCTCCCTTTAGCCTTTTCCTGTCTCAGGAGCGAGGAATATAAAAGTATGATGTCCACTTTGCCAGAATCCTTCCTGTTTCCCACAGAACATTGACTGTGGACTTTGGTCATTTGAAAGTCAGCAGAAGACTTCCTTTTTCTTTTGTGTTCCGATAGCAGCATCGTTTCCCCAGGGGACCCTGAATGTAGAATACTTGGAAGAGTGGATGAAGGAAGGGTTAAGGTTTAACCCAGAAAATGGGGGAAAGGTGGATAATATTTCAACATATTGTTTTTATGCAACTGAAGGGATCCAATTTTACCACAGTGGCATAAACATTATTTTGAGCTTCAGACAGTTGAGAACCAGTAGATGCAGAAAGAACCTTCCCTTACCTGACTAAAAACAGAAACTTCTGGGAATGAGACTGACATGGTCCCCTCTTCAGGGCAGCCTCAGCATTGGGAAGGGGGCCAAGGATGAAACTGCCGCAAGTCCCTTCTCAGGGGAGTTTCATGGCCTCAAAGAAAACAAAGAAGACCACTGCACAAACATGAACTATCACAAACTCTCATCTCCCATTTTGTTCCCATAAAAGCCCGTTTGTCTTTCCTAAAGAAACACATTTGTTCTTCCTGGAGAAGCCTTTTTCTCCCACTCCCTTCCCCCATTAGGTTAGGTATATAAACCCCTATCTATAAAGTTATTGAGCCAAGTTACTCTCTGTGTGAGCCCTTGCATACATATGGGAATAAGCTTTGTATTTGCTAATCTATCTTCCATCAGTTAATTCACAGGCCTCCAATACTGAATTTAAGAGAGTAGAGAATAAGTTTTTTCTCCTAACAGAGCAATAAATTTAGAATCTTCCTCAAGTTGAGGGTAGAAGTTGGGAACTCCAGCTTCCCTACAGGAATTCTAGTCTTAAAACCACCCACTGCAGGAGAGAGTTATCTGTCAAACCTAATGATTTTCACAGTGTGAACATGTTTGCTTGAAGCCATGGAAGGGTTGCAAAGGAGGCCTGAGGTTTCAGAGAGCTCTGAGGCCAGCTGAGCCCATGTCTCAATCCTCACCCTGGAAAACGAGGAAACTAGTGGGAAATGTTCGCACGCAGGCCCTGCATTTCCACAGCCAAAGAAAATGCTGTGTTATATATCCTTTTCCATGTTTTCTTACATGTGTCTACCTTTGTTTTCTACTCACGTGAGTGCACTGTTTTGCACCTTTAACTTGTATTATTTATTAGTTAGATATAATTTTATATTGTGAATGTAAACATTTTTTTCAGATTATCAAGCATTCTTAGGTATTCTAAGTTCTGATGGCTACAGAATATTACATCACACAGATGTGCCATGATTGTCTGTAATCAGTCCTCCAGTCTGGGCAGGGACCTTTCTCTAAAGGTCTTGATATAATACATTAATTCTTGCATTGAACATCTCTGTATAGAAATCTTTGTGCTACAATCCCATATTATTTTCTAGGGTGATTTCCTAGAAGTAGAACTAGGATATGACTTACATAAAGTGCATAAATCTTAAAGGCTGATAAAATTTTACATATTTGAGCACTCAAGTAGACACTAGCCAGACCAAAATGGAACCTTTCCATTTCCATCACCCAGAAAGTCTCCTCATGCCCCCTCCTAGTCAACGCTGACCCACTCCCCCGCAGTAAGCCACTATTCCCATTGGTAATGAATACTTTTGCCTGTTTGTGAACTTCATGTAAATAGAATCATCAATATATACTCTTTGATGTCTGGCTTCTTTGTCTCAACATAATGTCTAAGAGAGTCATCTCTACTGTTACATGTATCAGTAATTTACTCTTTTTTCTGTAGTATAGTATTCTGTCTGAATACATCAAATTTATCCATTCTCCTTTAATAGCAATTTGGGTTGTGTTGGGAACTTCCCTGCCTGGTATCAGAAGCTGTAACCCCCACCTAGGCTAAAGCTGAGGAAACGACCTTGGAACCATAAGCCAGCAAGGAGACAAAAGCTTATCTCCCTGACAGGAGCGCCACTTCTGCTCCTTTTACTTCACCCTGCCTGGACCCCAATGCTTGGTCGGTTAGCCAATGACAGGTAAGATTCCCCAAGGGGGGAACGACCTAAGACAGGCACAATCATGTGGGAGGCCCCCAAGAAAGGACTTTGTGGGCTATGGCAAAAGGGGGTGATGGACCCTCAGCCCTCGGCTTTGACAAAGCCTGAGTGCTCATTCCATCTGCGAGAAGATCTTGTTATCTCTTGGTTGCCTTAGTTCCCTTGCTCCACCTAAGCCTGAAACAATGACAGGGTGGTGCAGCCCTGTACTAGAAAGGGTGGGTTCCTAAGGCTGGGCCTTAGGATCAGGCCTAAGAAAGAATATGTAAAATCCTGTGAAACCTGCTTTGTTTAGAATGCTCTCGGTTGAATGAGAAGGGTCCAAGGAGTAAGTAAGTTTGTTCCTCAAAGTTTTACAGCTCTTTGACCCTGACTCAAAGTAGGCTCTCAGAGTTCCTTGTTATTTGACCCTTACTTCCCTGCAATGAGTAATGAGCTTTACCTGAATTCTTGTACAAACGATCCCAAAAAAAGCCCTGCTGGGACAGGAGAATGCATGCCCTCCACCAGAGAGGGTGGCCACTCTGTCCCTACTTCTCCACAGAAAATTGCCTGTTTCTGTGTATGTTCATTTCTCATGTGTCGACGAGCCATCCACAGCGTTCCGCAGTCACTATCGGTCAGTGATTGCGCATCAGGGTTGTTTCCAGTTTTAGGATGTTACAAATAAAGCCACAGTGAACATTTTTGTACATTGTTTGGTGGATGTGTGCACTTATTTCTGTTGAGTACACAGCTATGAATGGAAATGCTGGTGGATCTGTTTAGCTTTAGTAGAAAACTGTCAAATGGTTTCCAAATAGGCTGAAGTACTTTATATATTATACCTACTAGTCATATATGAGACTTTCAGTTACTACTCCCTATCCTTATCAATCTGTTTCATTTTAGCTATTCTGGTGGGTGTGTAGTGGTGTCTCATTGTGGTTTTAATTTGGATATGCACTTTTTATTATGAAAACAATATATTTATATATGAGAAAAATTGGAAAGTACAAGAGAAAAAACTAAAAATATTCATACTCTACCATCCTCTTCTCTTCCTCTCTGACTTTATTAGATTTGGGGTATGTACCTACTTTTTTAAGGTTGTACTGATATATGCTCCCACCAATAATGCATGAAAAGTACTCCTTTTTTCTCTGAACTAGGATTATTTTTAAATTGTCCATTTGTTATTTTGGTATCACATTAGGGTTTTATTTAGCATTTCTTTTATTCCTAGTGAGTTGGACTTTAAAAAGTTTTTTATTGCTATTGATAGTAATTTTTTTGTAAATTGTTTCATTTCCTTTGATGAAACAGATTTTTGATCATCACTTCTGGCAAGAATAACATTAAAAAAGAAGTTTATGTGGTACTCTCATGAATTAACAGATACACAAAAATTCGAGATAAAATTTTAGCAGTCAAGATATAATATAACTTTAAAAGGAACAATACATTGACCATTCTACTTTTCCCCCCCTAAAGCTCAAGCCATCAGTATAACTAATACTATTACTCGAAAAAATTGTAAAAATTCATATAATTATTTTCATAAATGCCAAAAGGGAATTCTTCATTGAAACTCTTCCTGAAAGCAATAAGGGGTTGCCTCCTTAACATGACAAAAAGGCTCTATTGAAAACCAAAATTATACTTAATGGAGAAACATGAATTATTCCCCTTTAAAACAGGAATAAGACAAAAACATGTTATCATCCTTATTTAACTTAGCTCTAAAAATTCTCACAAAGGAATTTGAGATGAGAAAGATATACATAAAGAAAGGGAAGCAGTAAAACTATCATGTTTTGTAATGAAGTGAAAGGCACCTCAAAATTACTAGACATAATAAATGAAGGCATCAGAGGAACACAATATAACAAAAATTAATTTAGGAGAATTTCTATTTTTACATTAGTGGATCTCTCCATTATTTATTTCCATTTATTCATTTCTTTTTTATTCTTTAGTAAAGGCTTATAATGTCATTCCAAAGATCCTGCACGTTTCATATTAAATTTTTACAGGTATGTAGAAGTTTTTATTGCTATTGTGAATGGCATCTTTTTGTCATTACATTTACTCTTTTTCTTAAATACTTTAAATAATATATTTATTATATGCACTGATTATAACATGACATTAAAAATATTTTATTCTTCCATTACAGTTAACATTCAATATTATATTAGTTTCAGCATAATGGTTAGACATTTCTATAACTCACAAGGCAATCACCCTGATAAGTCTAGTACCCATGTGACACCAGACAAAGTTATTACAATATTATTGACTATATTCCCTGTGCTGCACTTTACGTCCTCACGACTATTTTGTAACTGACGATTTGTGCTCTTAATTCCTTCTCCCTTTTTAAAAATTTTTATTTATTAATATGAGAGAGAGAGAAACATTGATCTGTTGCTCCACTTATCAATGCATTCACTGGTTGATTCCTGTATGTGCCCTGATGGGGGTAGAACCCTCAATCTTAATGTATCAGGATGATGCTCCAACTCACAGACCCATTGGGCCAGAGCCAGCCCTTCCGCTTTTTACACAGCCCCCAACTACCCTCCCACCTGGCAATCATCAGTTTGTTCTTTGTACCTAATATAACATTTGAACTTGTTTGGAATTGTCTTTCATTTCTGTTTTTCTATCACTTAACAAGCATGAGTTATTCATAATCACAAATGGTAGAGGTATGTCACATGAATATCGTGATAAAGTCTTGTTTAAGAAAGTTTAAAGTTTTATTTTTCTAACTTTCATGTTGTTAAGCTGCTTCCACTTTTCTATTGTTCTTTTTCTCTTCTCAGTTTCTTTTGTGATATCCTGGGAGGCGTATTAATACTTTTAAAGAGCTTATTTATTTATTTTTAGAGAGAAGGGAAGGGAGGGAGAAACAGAGGGAGAGAAGCATCAATGTGAGAGAGAAATGTGGATTGGTTGCCTCTCATAAGCACCCTGACCTGGGACCAAACCTGCAATCCAGGCACATGCCCTGACCAGGAATCCAACCAGCAACCTTTCACTTTGAGGGACAATGCAGTACCAACTAAGCCACACCAGTCAGAGCTAAGACATTTTAAACTTAGGTAATAAAACAAATCACTGGTGCCTGATATACAGCACTAGACCAATTATGATTTCGTTATGTCACAGGTAAGTACAGGTAACCAGGTTCTTGGTGATCGCAGACAAAGAATTGAACTGAACACACAGCACTTACAGCATAAAGAGAGAGAGCAGATTTATTAAGCGATAGTACACTCCAAAGAACATGGGAGCAAGCCAGTTCCAACCTCAAGCAGAGATTGACCTCAGGGGCTGGAGGGACTCTATTCTTATAGGGCAGATCCCTTCTGGCTAGTTTTGGCAGGCTTTTATTGCACGTCTACAAGTAGTTGTATTACTTTAAAGCTACTGTGCATGTGTCTCCCATGATTTTCCTTGATTGGCCACCAGAGAAGGGAGTCACGCAATGTTAATTTATTATAATGCTATTATAATAAAGCAGGGGTCATGTAGCATCTTCTGTGCAGGTGCATTCATGAGTCACCATGATTCAGCACTTTTCCAGAAAGCAGGAACAACTGGTCTTAGAACAGGGTCTCTGTCTTGCATGGATGTCCTTTTTTTTAGCCCTAGGGCACCGCCCGAGTTTTCTCCTTCCTGACTATCTCCTGCTTCAATAACAGAATTTTTGCTAACTGTTCCTCAGATTTCAAGCAGTTGACAGTGACTAGCATAGTGTTTTGGTTATATATTGCTATGGAAGAGCCACACCAAAACTTTGGCTTAAGCAAAAATGTATTCCAGTCACTCATTGTGCTGTAACTTGACCAGACTTACCTGAGCAGTTCTCACCCAGGATTTGCAGTCGAGCAGGCAATCTAGAGCCTTAGCTAGACTGGACATCCAAGATGGTGCACTTACATGACTGGCATTTGAGGTTGGCTGTTGGAGGGGAGCAGAGCTGGGCTTGTACCCTCACGAGAAGGGAGCAGGCCCAGAGTGATTCCAAGAGACCCATAAGGAAGCTACAAGGTGTCTTGTGACCTAGTCTTGGAAGTCCCAACATACCGCTTCTGTCTCACTATATTGGTCAAGCAAATCAGTGAAGACAGCCCTGGTCAAAAGTGAGGAGAACTGGTGCCACCCCTTGATGTGAAGTGCTGCTTGCAGATACAGAGAGGGCAGGGCCTGAGGGCAGCCTTCTTTGCAGATTATTCACTATACTCATACAAGTTGCAAAAGTACTTGAGACAAAACCAGACCAGTAAGGGGTCGTTTTTATTTTCAGTTTCGAGTGTGGTCTAGTTCAGCGCTTCTCAAACCACTGTGAATACAGATTGCCTGCAGATTCTGTTCAAATGCTGATTATGATTCAGTAGGGGACTGAGACTCTGTTTCTAACACACTCCTACACAGTGCCCACACTATGGGGTCTGCGACCTCACGTTGAGTAGTGAGTTCTACTTAAACAGCAGAAAGACCGTTTACATTGGACAGTTTTATACTATTTACTCTTAGGCTCGTGAGGTTTTAGTGTCCTTTATAGATTGGTGTCCAGCAGCACCCATTTTGTAATTCATTGTTCCAAGTTCCCAGAAATTAATTTTTGTATATTTATTTTGGTTCTGGCCTCCTTGTAAGTATTTTCTTGTGTCTGACATTTTCTTGTATTCCTCCTTTTAAGTATTTTCTTGTATCTATTTTTCAGTTGATTCACTTGGATTTTCTACATAGAGAATTTTATCATTGTTTTCTTCTCATCAATACTATAATATTTATCTGTTCTTGTCTTATTTTGATGGTTAGAACTTTCAAGATAATATGATATAAAACTGGTGATAATTGGCATTCCTGTTTGATTCCTGGCTTTAATGGAACTACTTCTAATGTTATGATGTTAATTTTTGAAATATGATGCTACCTTCTGATTTCTGGTGGATACTCTTTATCAAGTTAAGTAAAATGAGAACACACAACTATCAACAACAGAACCTAAAAAAAAAACAAAAATAAACTAACCAAACAATTAGAACAGGAACAGAATCACAGAAATAGGTATCATATGGTGGGTTTTCAGAAGGGAGGGGGAGGATGGGGGGAAAGCACAGGGAATAAGAAGCATAAATAGTAGGTACAAAATAGACAGGGGGAGGTTAAGAATAGTACAGGAAATAGAGAAGCCAAAGAACTTACATGTATGACTCATGGACATGAACTAAGAAGGAAGGAGGAAATGCTGGTGGTGGGGATGCAGGGTGGAGGGAACTAAAAGGGGAAAAAATAGGACAACTGTAATAGCATAATCAAGAAAATATATTTAAAAAAGAAACTATTGCAGAACAGTTTGGTAATAAGTGCCATTATTAATATTTTCTTTTGATTCTCTTAATCTATTTGCAACTTACTAATTAGAAGACATTAAATAAATACTTGGGCAGTTTTAGATTTCTCTTTTAAAACTTTCTATTCATTTTGTGTCTTCTTCCCCTTGCTTTTGCATGAAAGTGCAAGTTAGAAAAAGATGGGAAACAAACTTCTTGTCTTCCTGTGAGTTTTACCCTCCAACCAGATTCTTTAGTTTCTAAAGAAGAAAGAAACACTCCTATCCATCATTTTTTTTCTTTTTGAGGCTTTGCCTCAGGAAGGTCCCCTCCTGGTGCTAACTTTTTTTTCTAACAGCCTTATTGAGATCCAGTTGATGTGCCACACAATTTACTCACTTAAAGTGTACAATTCAATGGTTTGGTTTTTGTCTATTCACAGAGTTGTGCAACCACAGCACAGTCGATTTTGGGACATTTTTGTCACCCCCAAAGAAATCCTGAGCCCTTTAGCTCCCAATTGCTTCCAGCTCTAACAAACCACTAATCTACTTTTTTTGTCTCTGTATATTTGCCTTTTCTGGACACTTCATATAAATAGACTCATATATGGCCTTTTGTGACTGGTTCCTTTCACTTAACATGTTTTCAAGGTTCATCTATGTTGCAGCACACATCAGTACTTCATTTATTTTTATGGCTGAATGATATTCATTATGTGGATATACCACATTTCATTTATTCACTCATCAGTAATAGACATTTGTATTTTTTCCACTTTTTTACTATTATGAATAATACTGCTATGGATATTTGTGTATGAGTTTTTGTGTAGATATATGTTTTCATTTCCCTTGGGAGCATACCTGGAATAGAAATTTGGGGGTCACATATAGGAGTAACTCTATGTTTAACCTTTGGAGGAACTGCCAGACTGTTTCCAAAGCAGCCACACCATTTCACATGTGCACCGGCAGCGCACAAGGGCTCTGATTTCTCAACAACCTCACCAAGACTTGTTATTATCTATATTTTTATTATAGCCACTCTAGTAGATGTGATATCCTATTGTGGTTTTGATTTTGTATTTCCCTGATGGCTAACAATGTTGAGAATCTTTCACAAAGGAGGCAAGAACATACGAGGGGGTAAAGGCAGTCTCTTCATAGACTATTGGGAATATTGGGCAGATATGTTCAAAAAAATAAAATGAGACCACTTTCTGACATCATATACAAGAATAAACTCAAAATAGATTAAAGACTTAAGTGTAAGACTCAAAATCATGAAACTCCTAGAAGAAAACATAGGCAGTAAACTCTCTGACATTTCTCTTAGTAATATTTTTTCTGATATATCTCCTTGGGCAAGGGAAACAAAAGAAAAAATAAATAACACTACATCAAACTAAAAAGGTTTTGTACAGGAAAGAAAACCATCAACAAAATAAAAAGACAACCTACTGAATGGGAGAAGAAATTCAACAATGATACATTGATAAGGGGTTAATACCCAAGATGTATAAAGGAGTCACGCAACTTAACACCAAAAATATCCAAACTATCCAATTTAAAAATGGGCACAGGACTTGAATAGACACTTCTTCAGAGAGAACATACAGATGGCCAACAGACATGTGAAAAGATACTTAATAATCAACGGGGAAATGCAAATTAAAACCACAATGAGACATCACCTCACACCTGTCAGAATGGCTCTCATCAGTAAATCAACAAAGAACAAGTGCTGGTGAGGATGTGGACAAAGGGGAACCCTTGTGCACAGTTGGTAGGAATGCAGACTGGTGCAGCCACTGTGGAAAACAGTATGGAGGTTCCTCAAAAAATTAAAAATAGAACTACATTATGACCTAGAAATCTCCACTTCTGAGTAGAAGCTTAAAACACCAGTTTTAAAGTTATGTGCACCCCTGTGTTCATTGAGGCATTACTTACAATAGCCAAGATATGGAAGCAACACAAATGCCCATCAATAGACAAATAGATAACCCAGCCAGCTGGCTCAGATGGTTGAGCATCATCTCATAAACCAAAAGTTTACTGGTTTGATTCCTGGTCAGGGCACATTGGGGTGAGTACAGAATGTGGCCTGTCCATATTTCCCTCTCATATCAATTCTTCTCTCCCTCTCTTTTTTCATCCCTTCTCCTCTGTCTAAAATAAAAGATAAAAATAAATTTTAAAATGCTTTTAATAGACAAGTGGATAAAAAAAATCTCTGTTATAGAGGCACTGAATTTAAGAACAAACTGACAGTAGCCAGAGGGGAGGTGGGAGGAGATAATGGAGGTAAAGGGGGAAGGGTTTTCAGGAAAATGTATAAAGGACACATGGACAAAGCCAAAGGGGAGGTAGGATCAACGGTGGGAGGTGAGAATGGCTGGGGTGGGGAGGAGTGGTGGGGGGAAAATGGACACAAATGTACTTGAACAACAATTTAAAAACATGAAAAAGTATATAAATAAATAATGAAAAAATTTCTGGTGTGTGTGTGTGTGTGTGTGTGTGATAGAATATTACTCGGCCATAAAAAAGAATGAAATCTTACCATTTGCAACAACATGGATGTACCTAGAGGGCATAATACTAAATTAAATAAGTTAGACAGAGAAAGACAAATACCATATGATTTCACCTATATGTGGAAACTAAAGAACAAAATTAACAAACAAAACAAAAACAGACTCAGATACAGAAGACAAACTGATGGGTTGCCAGATGGGAGGGGGCTTGGAGGAATAGGTGAAAAATGTGAAGGGATTAAGAAGTACAAATTGGTAGTTACAAGAGTCACAGGGGATACAATCAGTAATATTGTAACAATTATGTATGGTGCCAGGTGGGTATTTGAATTATTGGGGGGGTTACTTTGTAAATTATATAATTATCTAACCACTATGCTGTATACCTGAAACTAATATAAAATATTATTGAATGTCAACTGTAATTGAAAAATAAAAACTAATTTAAAAAATAAATGTAGAGAATGTTGAACACCTTTGCCTCAGCTGGTGTGGCTCAGTGGATTGAGTGACAGCCTGTGAAGGAAAAGGTTGCCAGTTCAATTCCCTGGCAGGCCACATGCCTAGGTTGCTGGCCAGGTCTCTGGTCAGGGGCGTGGGTTGGGGGTGTGCAAGAGACAACCGAACAATGTATCTCTCACACATCATGTTTCTCTCCCTCTCTTTCTCCCTCCCTCCCCCTCCCTCTAAAAAAAATAAATAAAATCTTTAAAAAAATAAATAATTAATAAATAAATGTCAAGCATCTTTTCATGCATTTATGGCCATTAATGTATCTTCTTTATATATATGTCTATTCAGATCCTTTACACATTTTAAAAGTGGATTATCTTTTTATTGTTGAGTTGTATCATGAAAATTTAAAATAATAAATTGCTAACTTACTGAATCATCTAGAATCTGACTTCTTATTCATTTTCAAACCTGTTTTTTAATGAGACCAGATTTTTTTTTAGAACTGCATTTAGCATTTGTGTGAAAAAAACACAAGCAACTTTAAAAATAGTTCTGCTCTCAACTGGTCAAGACAGGGAAGGCAAAGAAAGGCAATGTTCTGTAGGATCATTTGAAGAAATGGTACTTAAAAGCTGTTAGTTTGTTCTAGCTTTTTAAATAAACACTGTGAAAGTCTCATAGCCTCAGTTCCGAGAGCCCCAGGCAGAGACAGGGACTAGGTGAATGGCATGAAGAGTTAATCTTTGACTCAATTAGGACGAATCAATCTTGTCCTTGAGCTCGCAGGGAAATTCAATTACAGGTCAAGTATAGGAAGCCCAGTAATTGTGGCTTAAGTAGCAGAAATGACAGGTGATCGATAGCAGCCTGAGGATGGGTTTGACTTCAAAGCCCATGAATCCGCAGGGGGAAAAAAGGCAAAAGAGCCACAGAGGGGAAGAGGCTCCTGGAGTTGAAGAACCAACCACTGAGAGAGAGGTTTGCCCAAAGCCGAGGGGACACTGGAAATGGCACTGGCCCCATGCCGGTGTATCCAGTTACTGACCTGACTGTGGAGGCTCATAGGGCAGAGGGTCGCAGGCGTTAGGAGCCTCCAGCAGCAGTGTCTTCAGCTGAGTGCAGTAGCATGTAGCCAGAAACTGCACTACCCAGGCCAGGGTCAGAGGCTGGGGCTGCAAGAAGCGGATTCTGTGGAGGAGAGCAAAAATCATGATTTGGGACTAGAGAACTCCTAAGGAAAAGAGCATCTCTCTAGGAACTCCTTCTTCCTGCTAAACCAAGTATGAAGTTCACGGAAATAACTGCTCCCTCTATTGGTGACACAAATATTGCAGGAGAGGCTTTCTAACGAGTCAAAATCCAGAAGCTATAGATTGGTAAATGCCACTCACTATCTAAAAAAACAAAACCACCATCACAACAAAACTCCCAAACTTTTGTGTAGGAAAAAATTAGAAATATATTGCACTATAAGTTTTCAAGATGTTACCATTGGGGGAAGTTGGGTAAAGGATACAGGAAATGGCTCTGTTAGTTTTTACTGAAATAGTGTAATTAAATTATACATAAAGTCAAAAGACATACAAGAGTCTGGGTTAAATATTTGCAAATCATATCACAGACCAAGGAGCTTCTATAAACTGAAGGGAAAAAAGACCACACATCCAATAGAAAAAAGAATTAGCAAAGGATATGAAGAGATAGTTCACGAAAAAGAGATATATGTCTTTAAATACATGAAAAGTAGCTCGCATTTCCTCACAAGATAAATTCAAATTAAAATTATTTTTTAGTAGCCCTGGCTGGCATAGCTCAGTGGGTTGAGCGCGGGCTGCGAACCAGGCATCACAGTTTCAATTCCCAGTCAGGGCACATGCCTAGGTTGCAGGTCATGTCCCCCAGCAACCGCACATTGATGTTTCTCTCTCTCTCCCTCTCCCTTCCCTCTCTAAAAATAAATAAATAAATAAATAAAATCTTTTAAAAAAAATTTATTTTTTAGTGAGACACCATTTTTTTCTACCTCACAGACTGGCAAAAGTCTCCATAACCAAAAGGTGGACAACACAATTTTTTGGCCAGGCTTTTAGGGAAACGGTTTGCTCTTGGACTCAGCAATGCCACTTCTGGGTTACATAGGTAAGATATGTGCATAAGGTACAGATCTATGCATAAAAATGAACTGACAGCCCTGGCCAGCGTGGCTCAGTTGGTTAGAGCATCATCTTGTAAACTGAAGGTCACCGGTTCAATTCCTGGTCAGGGCACATGCCTAGGTTGCAGGTTCAGTCCTGGCCAGGGTACATAAGGGAGGCACGAGAGGAAACTGAGTCCTTGGGTGAGGATAAGAAAGAAAAAATAAATAAAAATAAGCTGACATAAGTCCAGGATATTCATTGAGACACGATCACAGCAAAACAATGGTCCGGGTACATAAGAGACTACATATAATATAAGCTGTAAGAAAGGAGGAAGCTGTCTATGTTCTGACCTAGAGAGAGTTCCTGGCTTATTGCTAAGTGAAGAAGCAGACTTTCCAGACAACTGAGAGTTACACATTTTAAATAATTTAAACCACTTTTTAAATTGGAATACTTCTAAAACCCTTTCCTTTAAAATACAGAGCCTATCATATTCAAAATGACTGAGCGAGTAAAAATAAATAAATAAATAGAAATAAAAAGCCGAGCCCACTAAGCGTAGTTTAACTTTTCCAATGACTCCGGGCCATTAATATAAATAAATTGCCCGGGATTGTGACACAGGGCGGTTCTAAGGGACTCCTGCAGTATGAAGGTGAGGGCTCTGCCCTTTTTGCTAATACACTGCTCTTCCTTTTGAGAGCTTGCCTTTGCTTTTCATAGCCTGTCTGTCCTTTGTTTCAGCTGCCAGCACCTGGGCTGGCAATGCCTGAGTCTCTGGCGCCCCCTCCCACCACTCTTCTCCCATCATCCTTCCTCATAATCACTGAGAATTTGGAGAGTAAGACAACCCCTGGCTTTGTGCAAAGCCTTTCTGGGCCTTCCAGAGTTTTATATAACTTGAAATCAAACAGCATGTAGTCTTTTGTGTCTGGCTTCTTTCACTCAGCATAATGTTTTGAGATTCATACGTTTTGTTGTGTGTGCACCAGTAGTTCATTCACTTTTTTAAAAAGCTTAGTCCATCTGGCAGGTGTGGCCCAGCGACTTAAGTGATGGCCTATGAACCAAAGGTTGCTGGTTCTATTCCCAGTCAGGGCACATGCCTGGGTTGTGGGCCAGTTTCCTAGTTGGGGGCTTATGAGAGGCAACTCAAACACATCAATGTTTCTCTACTTCTCTTTCTCCCTCCCTTCCCTTCTCTCTAAAGATAAATAAAATCTTTAAAAAGAAGGTTAGTCCAGGTATAATGGACATACAATAACCTGTAACTGAAGTGTATTATTTGATAAGTTTATACCTCTTGTGCAACTAATGGTGAGTGATCACCATCACTCAGCATAATTATTCTGAGATACAATGTTGTTACATGTGTCAATAGCTCATCACTTTTCATTGATGAGTGGTACTCCTTATATGAATACACCACAAGTTGTTTATCCATTCATGTATTGGTGAGCATTGGTTATTACAAATGAAACTGCTACAAACACTTTTTCTTTTGCTATGAAAATTATTTGTACAAAGAAAGCTGCTTTGCCCTTTCAAGTCTTTGTATAGACATATATTGTCTCTTCCCTTGGGTAAGTACCTAGGAGTGAAATGGCTGGACTTATGGTAGGTGTATGTTTAATTTTTAAAGAAACTGCCAAATTGTTTTCCAAAATGGTCAGGCCATTTTATTTTCCTGCCAAAACAGTTATGAGAGTCCCACTTGTTACACATACTCTCCAGCACTTGGTGTTGTTAGACTTCAAAATTTTAGCCATTCTATTTAGTTATTATTACCCTAATAACTAATGATGTTGAACATTTTTTCCATGTGCTTCCTGGCCATTTATATCTTCTTTCGTGAAAAATCTGTTTTAATTTTTTGCCCATTGCTCATTCAGGTTATTATCTTATTTTTGAGTTGTAAGAGTTCTTCACATATTCTGGATATAAGCCTTTTGTCAGATATATGTATTCAAAATATGTTCTCCTTGTCTCTGGTTTTTCTTTTCATTTTCATAATGGTGTCTTTCAAAGAGCACAATTTTTTATTTTCATAAAGTACATTTTACCAGTTGTTTTTATGGTTCACGCTTTTTGTTGTTGTTCATTTTGCCTGCAGATGCAGTGAAGGCACAGTCAGACAATGTGATTTACCATGGGGCCTTTGGTAGAGGTGGTCGTATCGGTTCTGTCTCTGTAGGAACTGTAGACTAAAGGTATTAGCCTGATCTCTAGAAG
Organism: Tonatia bakeri; assembly: GCA_004024845.1. Classification (NCBI taxonomy): domain Eukaryota; kingdom Metazoa; phylum Chordata; class Mammalia; order Chiroptera; family Phyllostomidae; genus Tonatia; species Tonatia bakeri. The sequence goes on along the minus strand of PVIA01004824.1, from coordinate 87,655 downwards.
GGCTGAAAAGCAAAGGCCAGCCATGTGGGCAGTGTGTGACTGAGTGCCAATAGAAAGACCGGGCACCGAGGCCTGGGTGAGCTCTTCTGGTTTTATGACCATACTCTGCGTATTGGTATATGCCGCAGCTAGAAGGAGCTAACACTGTCCATGACTCTTCAGGGAGAGAACTCTGCATCCTCTGGGAACCTCTCTTGGACTCTGCCCTGCACATCTCTTCCCTTGGCTGACTTTAATCTGTATCCTTTCCCTGTAATAAACTGTAGCCACGAGTACAGCTGCTTTCAGTGAGTTCTGTGAGTCCTTCTAGTGAATTACTGAAACTGAGGCTAGTTCAGGGAATCCCCCAAACTTGCAATCAATTTCTGTCATGAGGGCAGTCCTCTGTGCAGACTGTTTTCTCTGCTATGGAGTTGGCCTAAACTCTCACAGCTGCCACCAGAAGTGGCATTCTTCAGAATGGCCTGATTCACTGAGACATGTGGTTTGGGAAGAGGAAGGATGAAAAGGTGGGGGGTGATGAACTTTGATTCTCAGATGACTACCTTAGTCACCCATGAAATGAAGCGGCAGCTGCACTGTGACCAGTTACTGAAAGTAAGAGTTGCCAGTGGAATTTAGAATTGGTGAATCTAACTTCCGAGCAGTCGCCTCATTGGATGCATAAGGAAATGCAGAATAACAAGGGACAATCTCTTGGTTATTATTTTTCATAATAGCTAAAATGCAAGTAAGGGGGAGTGTTGGGGTGGATCTTCCTGGACTAAGGTAGAATTCCAGCCAGCCTGAGTTATAGTGGCTAGCCTCTTGGCCACTGCCAACGGCAAAAATCACAAAACAACACATAGTAAAGAAAGTTAGACTGACTTATAAGAGAAGAGGAAAAGAGAAAGAAAAGAGTTCAGGGACTCATCCCAGCAAGGTGTAAATGTCTAAATGGTAGTTGAGAAAATGAGATGGCTCTGGCCAGTGTGGCTCAGGTGGTTGGAGCATTGTCCTATGAACTGAAAGGTCACCGGTTTGATTCCCGGTCAGGGCGCGTACCTAAGTTGTGGTATCAGTCCCCCATCAAGGTGTGTATAAGAGGCTGATGTTTCTCTCCCTCTCTCCTCCTTGTTTCCCCTCTCTAAAAATCAGTAAGCATGGCTTTGGGTGAGGATTAAAAATAAATTGCCTGGATCCACACAGGTTGTTAATTTGAAATAGTAAGGAATACCTGGTAGACAAAGGAGGTTGCCACTTTAATTAGTGCCCCCTTAGAAGCCAGAGTGCTGGTGTGCACGACTGTCTGCACAACAACCCTGAGTGCGGCACAGACCAGGGCTGTGCGTGGCAAAAGCACCACTCAACAATGACCACTGGGATTTTGGACCCAATTCTATTTGAGACATAATGACCAGCTTGCTATTGGACATTAGTTGATACTGCCCCCATGACTGAAGGTACAAAATTATCTTGAACCTGAAACACCCATAATGTCTTGAGTGATGCTGGAGAAATACTCTAATGGGGAGGGCTGCCCCCAGAGGGTTCCATAGTGAGAAAAGAAGTGTGTTGTACAGGAACGTGCTACTGGGGGCTGGGAGGAGGCACTGTCTTTTCCTCTAGGGCCAACTTTGGAACCACTTGAAACGCTGCTGGAACCTATGACTACTTGGGCCACTTGGGCAGTGCCCTCTGAACAGCTCTCTATTTACCAATTAAGAGCTCTTGGGTTTATGGAGGGCAGTTCCAAGATGAAGAGATGGCATCCTGTTTGGAGGACTACCACTCTAACTGAAGAAGGTAAAATCAGTTCAGCTCGGTAGGCTTAGTTGTATGCTGTTTGACGCTGTGTTTAAGTTTTTCCTGGCTCGTGAATAGTGCCTAATTGCCTAGCCATAGGGTTATGCAAAAGGGCAATGGAAACTGGCCTATTAAAGGGATAAACACAAGATGCATTGCTCCATGGAAGTCACTATGACAACTTAAGGGGTGCATGAAAGTAGAAATGTCAAAGCCCAGCAGAGAAACTCCCTTTCAGGGTTGGAAGGTGATTGGCATCTGCGAGGCATACTCTGCTATGCTTACATAAAATGGGTAGACAGGGCTGTGCTGCCGCAAAGCAGAGATGGCCTAAATCCATGTATTCCTCTTGCACCCTCTGAGATACAAACTGCCAAAAAGAACTGTTCTCTCTGCCAAGAAGAGACTAGTCAGACCGATGGCTACAAATGGGCCCTGAAAGGGAGACACTCTGGACTGGGCTCTGAGGACTTGGTGGTCGATGCAAGTGCTCCAAGTGCTGGGACAGATTTAAACAGAAACCCTTGCACCAGTTTATACTGCCGAGTCACTTTTTTTTTTTTTTTTTTTGTAGCAAGGAATGCAATTTTCATCCTCAGAGTAATGATTTGATAGGAATTGAAGTAGAGAATAGAACATTTATTGTCTAAAACAGGGAGAGACAAAGGCATGAAGTGCTGGCTTACGTACCTTGATGCATGGGTGCCCACATTCAGTGTTAGGGAGGCCAAGGGGGAGTTGCCACTAGGTAGGTTCCTCCAATTTTCTGGGTGTTCTGGAGATAAGAGGGAGGAGGAGGATGCTGGCCCAATGATACAGGTCTTCCCCATATCACCTTACTACCTCTTTTTTTTTTTTTTTTACCTAATGCAGTGGTCCCAGGACCAGGGCTGCAACTGTGGGCAAGGATGATTTCAGAGCAGGAAGCTGTAAGCACCTCTTTAAACCTTCATGTCAGAACCCCCACAGACCTGATGGGCTGGATTGAGTCTTTACCTCATCCGACAAAATTGGGATTAACAGTGGGAACAGCCCAGGTTGAAGTAGCCCACTAGTTCTGTACATGTATAACCCTATCCTATATGAATGGCAGTGGTCTGAGGGGGAAACATTTGCTAGCAGAGTATTACTGAGGGCATTCTCAACCAGCACAGTGATAAAACTAACTTCCTTTTCAAAGGTGGAAAAATCTGGAAATAAATAGAGGAGAAACGGCAGCTGCATATAAAGGAATGGATGAGGGAAATTCAGTATTAGTGATGCCTCCAGAGAGGCTCACAACAAGAGATTGCATTGTTTCTTAGCTCAGTGATATGGAATGCCTGAAGCAGTGAAGCCGTGTAATGCCAAGACCAACCTTGCCTTTGGAACCCGTCAAAGTCAAATGGAAGCCTGCCATCCTGAGTAGCATCTCAGCAAGAGACACTATGGTCACATAGTGTGATGGGGGACGGGACTAATTGTTAATGACTGAGTAGGACTTCAGTAATGTGCCATTGACTTTTTTTTAACAAAGACAATTATTTAGGACCTTTAATAATAGATGCTTGCAGTTTGTTGAATTTTTGGAAAAATCAACTTCTAAACTTTTGTTACAATTAGAAAAGAGATATTTAAAAATCTCAACTTGACCAGATATAAAACAATTTAACAATTTTAAAGATGTATTGAGAAAAAAACAGGTTTAAAAATTTGTTTTTCATTACCCAAAAGAGACATCTTTAGGAAAAAAAAATGAAAACCATGCTGCATAGGCAATGCAGATGGCTCTCCTTATCTGGTCAACAGGCAAAGAGCAAGGCCTCAAGGTCTCCAGCTCCAAGCTTTTGTTCATTTCTCACTGCTGGAATTTCATATCCACTTCTTCTTGTCGGATAACTAAACCAGGTGATGGTAGAGATGGTTAGCCAGCATCTACTCAGCCCCGCCCTGCTCCGTCCGCCTTGGGAGCCAACAAATTCTTAGCTGGTAGATCAGCTGATTGGGTCTCTTTGCCTTCTGTGGTTTAGGGCTTATTGAGCGTCTATGTCAGTGACTGAAGCTGCAGTGATATCGATGTTGGTGGCTGCTGACCTTGGGTCTCATTTCTTGATTTTCCTTATCCTCTTCATTGCTATCCTCTGTAGGCTGTCTTTTGGGAGGAGGCCCCCTGTGGAATCATGGTCCCTAGCCCTGATACATGTTCTGTCTCACTGGTCACCTTGTTCTCCTGCACCCTGGTTGTCAGCACCCTCCAACACTTCTCCCCGCATAAGAGGATCTGAATACTGTGCAGGGAGGGTCCCACAGGGTCTCTGCATGTAGCAAGGTGGGAACTGTGGCCTGCGGTAGGACGGGTTCTGCTAGGCCTGGCCTTTGGGAGCACTCTCTGACCTCTCATTATTTCCCCCACTCTCAGCATTCTGGTAATCCTGCTGGTGACTGCCTGGAGGACCCTTGTGACATGGATAGAGTCTATGAGGGAGACAGTCTGCTGCATATCTACTGTCCTGCACTAGAACTCCACCCAGGCCTGTAACATCAGCCGCCTCCACACCCTCTTCTCCAACAGTGTCAAACTCCAGTCTCTCCATCTCCTGCACTGCCAAGGTACTCCCCAGGGCAGTTCTTCTTTATGACAGTCTGGTGTACAAACACACCTTTCTTGGTGTCATTCCTGTTGATGACACCATATTTGTTTCTTGCACTGAACTATTTTACTGTTTCCAAAACCTTGCTTGCTATGCCCTTCTCATCCCCACTGGCAGTGCTGCTAGTGTGAGGTCACCTGGGCCGCCATTCCCTGCCCACTGCCTGTGGTGCCAGGCTTGGTGTTGGCAGCACTGAGGGTGGTGGAGTCAGGTGGCTGCTGGGTCTCCACCTCACTGCTCAGGTTTGTGGTGATGATGGTGACTGGGGCTGGCTGTGGCAGCTGCGGCTCCCTCTCGGGGTGTGGTGGTAGCTAGGCCAGTGGTGGCAGTGGGGCTGCTCAGGGCTCTCTGGGGTCTACTCTCTGCTCTGCTACTGATCAAACTTGTGCCAATGTCCTTTGACTCCTATTTTTCAGGTAATACCTACTGCCATACTAATGTGGTGTAACAGTGTTCTCGTTTCTAAGATTCAACTTTGTTGTGTAAACAAACAGGTCTTATGAAGGTACTGACAACCAATACTCAAATGTATTGGGAAAATCACTGACCTGAAGAAGACTTGAATTAGCTAATCATCAGCTAATCTCCATGCTACCATGGTAGGAGAAGCCCAAGCCAAGTGAAGACACTACAGTAAGAAAGACAAAGGTCCTTAACCCGTGACCCAGCTGAATGACCAGACACCAGCAGTGTCCGCTGCCAGCCATGCCTGGGAGCCATCTTGGGTGCCCACGAGCATCATGTACAGTAGGAGAACCACCCAGGTGACCTCCACCCATTCACAGAGTCATGAAATTACAAATGGTTGTTGCTCTAAGCCACTAAACATGGGGTATTCTATTACCTAGTAATCAGTTGACAAAAATACCTGATATTACCACTTACCAAGGCTTCCAGGATTCTTCTTCTTTGATGTCTGCCCTGGCCAGAAGCTTTCTCTTCTCTGCTGAGTCAATTATAGATCGTCCCGCCCCAGGTTCCAGAATGTTGACTGCCCTTGTCTGCTCTCATTTCTTCCCCCATTCTTCTTGCCCTATGCATCCATGCCTTTTTTTAATTCCTTTATTTAATTTTAGTGGGGTTTGGGAAGGAGAGGAAATAAGTAGATCTGTTTAAGCTATCCCATTTAATTCAAAGTTTCTTCATTCCTTTTTTAAAAGAGATTATTTATTTATTTATTTATATTTGATATTTTTAGAAAGCAGGGAAGGGAGGGAGAGAAGGAGAGAAACATCAATATATGGTTGCCTCTTGCATGCCCCCTATTGGGGACCTGGCCCGCAACCTAGGCATGTGCCCTGACTGGGAATTGAACCAGTGACCCTTTGGTTTTCAGGCCGGCATTTTGTTATTACCCAAAGGAGATTATCTTTAGGTTAAAAAAAATACAAAAACATGTTGTGTAGATAGTGAGATTAGCTCTAGTTATCTGGTCAACAAAGAGCAAGGACTTAAGATCTTCAGCTCCAATCTTTTGTTCATTTCTCACTGCTGGAATTTCACTGAGTCACACCAGCCGGAGCTGGTCTGCATTCTTAACATAACCAAGAGCTCCTTTGCTCAGAGGCTCCTCCCAGACTCCACATACCCTAGAGCTGGGAGGTTTGGAGTCATTGTCCTCCCTACTCTCCAATGCTTCTTTAAGGAACATGCCATCTGTTCCCTGATGAACGCCACCATCTACTGACCAGAGTGAGCATAGCCTTCATCGGCGCTCCATCTTCTCATTCTAGTGACTTCGACATCTTCATGATCATTTCATTCATCACTCTTCCTCTTAGCTCCTTGCCTTCCTTGTGTCACATGGAAATTCATGCTTCAGCCACCCCTCACAGGATCAAATGCCACCTGTGTCATTCCCTGGATGACCCCATGCCTGATGTCACTAGTTTAGCACAGTGTTCTTATCACGAGGGCTGGTCACAGAGTCTCTCCTCCCATCTGAAGCTGCCCCTGAAAGATGTACTCTGTATCCTTTTTCTCCCAGCTCTGTGTGATCCACTCCGTCTCCTTTGTGTCCTCACCAGTTTTTCTTAGGGCACCCAGTCGCACAGCTTCCAGTAGCAGAGCCTGATTTTATCTGCAGCCCTCTCCTCCCACACCCTCTGTTCTCGTCATCTGGGCTAGGTTGACTCTACCCTCAGCCCCATGTGACGCAGGCTTTGCCAATCTATCATGTTGCCAGGTGACTGAAACGAGCTAAGGAGTAAACAGTCGGAGTCAAGAGACTCACTTCTCAGACTTTCATAGTATCACCAGACTAAAGAAGACCACTTGCCTATGCACATCGAAGCCCAATAAAATGCAAATGGGAGTTTGCAGCCCTGTTTGTGTCTTATTGGGCTTTACTTAAGCCCAATAAGGATTATTTAAGGAGATGGCACCATGCCAGGAGTCACAGGTAGCTTGTACTCAAAAGCCTGGCTCTCCATGGCTTCTGGGGGATGGACTATATAGGTGAAAAATCATTAATCATGATGACCAAGAGAGCTGAGGTCATGGTCAGGATTGTGGTGTCTACTGATTGATCAGCACTAGGGTAGGAGGTAGTTGATCATTGCATCTCGTCCTGATGTCAGCCATGGTGGTGCTTCATCTGGTTTCCCAAGGGATGGTTGGTGGGGTCAGTCTGGAGCTGAAACACAGCTGAAGCCTAGATGTTATCTCTAGTTTGACTGAAACTCTTTCTCTGTGCTCAACAGACCCGAGGTTTTGTTTCTGACACTATTGGATGCTGACCAGAACCTCATTGTCTGGAGGGCTTAATGATTAAGCAAGAGAGAGAGAGGTCGTTGAGTCAGGATGTTAGGCAAGGCCAGTTTGAATCATAGGAAAAACTTTTAAATTAAAATTAAAAAATGGAAAATTAAAGAAAATAAGGTTTCTGTGCAGTTACAGTAGAAGCCTTTAGGTAAGTGAGGTCTTTCTTGAACTTAAGCCTGGAAGGATGGGAGGCCAGAACCATTGCAGACACTTTGCCACAATGAGAAAAGGGTCTTTAGGTCAATACAGCCAATCACAGATGAGAGCAAAGATAACTAAAACCGGGGGTTATTTATAACTGAATCCAGTGGTGCCTGAAGTCAGTCCTATCCTACAAATTTTCAATTATAAGAACCCACTAAGGCTTTCTGCCAGTTTGGTCTTGTGGCCCTCACTGAACCTATCAGGAAAATCATGTTTAAAAGTGGCACAAGAAATACATAAAGAAACATTTATCTTTTAAAACAAATGGGGAAAACTGCAGGAGTCCCAAGCAGTCCCTCTTAAAGAACCCACACATGAACCTACTCAGACTCACTCCTTCCAAGTTCCAGCACTGGGATAGCAGCTTGAAAGTTACCAGCAGCATACAGGGAGGAACTGATGTGCCTGGCATCAAGGGGAGAGCTGGGAGACAGCTTTCTCCTAGACAGAAAGGCAGGCTGAGGCCATTATCCCTATTCTGAACCCTACCCCCACAGAGCCACAGGGCCCCCAAGTGGGGGCCGTATCTGAGACTCCATCAACCTGGCTAACATTATTTGCCCTGCCTGCCCTGGGGATACCCTGAGATTCTGTCCCAACCAAGCTGTTAACAGTGACTTTTCATATAAATGGCTGGTCTTGGCTCATGCTTCACAACTTCCTAATTCCTCTCAAAAAAGCAACAGCTGGCTTCAGTGAGCCTCCAGCTTCAGTACCTCATGCTAAGTGGCCCCAGGACTAGCACTAGCAGCAACCAACCTAGATTCACCTTGGAATCTCCAAAACCAGCACAAGTAGCAGCCATCTCAGATTGCTTTATAGTTCATGCAGGGTGGCCCTGCACAGAACACAGGTGGAGGCTGACCTTGGACTGTTCTACCAGGGAAACCCTAGAGCCTGCACACTCAATGGGCAGCTACAGACCACACTGGAGCACCACCACCCTGCCCCTGCACAGCTGATCCTCCACAGAGGGCAGAGGTTGGTGGTCAGTGGTCATAGCCAGTCCTTGCAGCTGACTGGCCTAGGTAAATCCCTCCCATTGACCTGCCAACAGCAACCAAGGCTCAACTACAAGAGGAACCCTCCTCTTGTAGTGTACTCAGCCCACACGAAGGGAACATCTTGAGTATCCAGCTTGGGTGACAGGGGAGGCTGTGCCACTGGATGCTACAGGACACCTACTACATTAGGCCCTACTATCAAGATAGGGAGACATACAAGGTCTGTCTGAAAAAAGTACAGCCATTGTTAATATAACAAGAACAGTTTGTGTGACATTGACGTAACCTGGAAGCCAAGAAGAGTGGACTGGAATGCATTTGCATAAACAATGACAACTTCACTGTACTAGTCAGTGGGAGCAGTAGACCCCCTTGAGTGAGCATGTGTACTGTGTGGCCATCAAATTCAAAATGACTAAGCGAGTAGAGCAACAAATCTGCATCAAATTTTGCATTAAGCTTGAACATTCCTCTGCGGAAACTATTTGGATGATTCAGAAAGCTTTCAGGGATGATGCAATGAGTACAGCACAAATAAAAGTGTGGCACAAACACTTCAAAGATAGTTGAGATCTTTGATAGTGATCCATGTTCTGGAAGGCCTGCAACAAGCAGAAAACCTGAGAATGTTGAACATATACAAGCTGCAATCAACAAAGATTGACAACCCAGGTGACTCAGCCCCCCTACAGCCCAGATTTGGTGCCCTGCGACTTCTGGCTTTTCCCAAAATTTTGAGAGGGAAGAGACTTCAGACTGTCAATGAGATTCAGGAAAATACGACCACAGCTGATTGTGATTGAGAGAACTGTGTGAGGTCCCAAGGTGCCTACATTGAAGGGGAATGAGACATCATTGTCCTATGTACAATATTTATTGTGTCTTATATCTTCTTCAACAAATGTCTCTATTTTTCAAAGTACGTGGCTGGATACCTTCTGGACAGACCTCATGACAGCTCTTTCTAATACATAGAAACAAATACAGGGAAGCTGTCAAATGAAGAGACAATGAAACATGGCCCAAATGAAAGAACAGATCAAAACTCCAGAAAAAGAACTAAACAAAATGTAGATTAGCAATCTATCAGATGCAGAGTTCAAAACACTGGTTATGAGGATGCTCAAGGAACCTAGTGAGAACCTCAACAGCATAGAAAAGACCCAGTCAGAAATGAAGGATACACTAATTGAAATAAAGAACAACTAACAGGGAAACAATAGTAGAGTGAATGAAGCCTAGAATGGAATCAATGATTTGGAACATAAGAAAGAAAAAAAAAAAAAAACAGGACTTCTGGCCAAGATGGAGGCATAGGTAGACACGTTGTGCCTCCTCACACAACCAAAAGAAGGACAGCAACAATTAAAAAACAAGAAACAACCAGAACTGACAGAAAATTGAATTGTATGGAAGTCTGACAATCAAGGAGTTAAAGAAGACATATTCATCCAGACTGGTAGGAGGGGCAGAGTCAGGCAGCCAGGGTGGAGAGGGCTTTGTGGCAAAGCCGTGGCTGGTGGACGCAGCAAGGCGGGAGATTGTGGAACAGGGCTCAGTGTACAACGCTGCTGGAAGACCAGGTGGTCCCACATTTGAGCACAGATAAACCAGGCAAAACCAGGGAGCAAGACAGACCACACAACCCAGGGACCCAGTGCAGGGAAATAAAACCTCAAAACACTGATTGAAAACACCTGTGGGGGTTCAGGTGCCAGGAGAAACTCCCAGCCTCACAGGAGAGTTTGTTGGAGAGACCCACAAGGTCCTAGAACGTACACAAGCCCGCCCATACAGGAATAAGCACCAGAAGGGCCCAGTTTGCTTGGGGGAAGCAGCAGAAGGGACTGAAATCAGGCAGAGAGTGGAGCAAATGCCATTGTTCCCTCTAGGAACCCTGCCCCACATACAGCGTTAGAACCCAGAGACAAGGGTTGCCCCACCCTGGTGAATACCTAGAGCTCTGCCCCTCACTATGTAACCTACGCATCAAGACAAAAAAAAAAAAAAATGACCCAAATGAAAGAACAGATCAAAGCTCCAGAAATAATACAACTAAGCAACAAAGAGGTAGCCAGCCTATCAGATGCACAGTTCAAAACACTGGTAATTAGGATGTTCACAGAACTGACTGAATTTGGTTGCAAATTAGATGAAAAAAATGAAGGCTACAATAAGTGAAATAAAGGAAAATGTACAGGAAACCAATAGTGATGGGAAGGAAACTGGGACCCAAATTAACAGAGTGGACCAGAAGGAAGAAACATCCAATCAGAAAAGAATGAAGAAACAAGAATTCAAAAAATGAGGAGAGGCTTAGGAACCTCCAGGACATCTTTAAATATTCCAACATCTGAGTTATAGGGGTACCAGAAGGAAAAGAGGAAGAGCAACAAGTGTAAAACTAATTTGAACAAATAATAAAAGAGAACTTCCCCATTCTGGCAAAGGAAATTGACTTCCAGGAAGTCCAGGAAGCTCAGAGAGTCCCAAACAAGTTGGACCCAAGAAGGAACACACCAAGACACATCATAATTACATTACCCAAAGTAAAAATGAAGGAGAGAATTCTAGAAGCAGCAAGAGATAAGGAGACAGTCACCTACAAAGGAGTTCCCATCAGACTGTCAGCAGATTTCTCAAAAGAGACCTTACAGGCAAGAAGGGGCTGGAAAGAAATATTCCAAGTCATGAAAGGCAAGGACCTACATCCAAGATTGCTCTATCCAGCAAAGCTTTCATTTAGAATGGATGGGCAGATAAAGTGCTTCCCAGATAAGGTCAAGTTAAAGGAGTTCATCATCACCAAGCCCTTATTATATGAAATGTTAAAAGGACTTATCTAAGAAAAATAAGATAAAAAACATGTACAGTAAAATGACAGCAAACTCACAATTATTAACAACCATGCCTAAAACAAAAACAAAAACAAACTAAGCAAACATCTAGAGCAAGAACAGAACCACAGAAATGGAGATCACATGGAGGGTTATCAACAAGGGAGTGGGAGGGGGAGAAAGGGGGAAAAGGTACAGAGAATAAGTAGCATAGATGGTAGGTAGAAAATAGACAGGGGGAGGGTAAGAATAGTATGGGAAATGTAGAAGCCAAAGAACTTATAAATATGACACATGGACATGAACTAAAGGGGAGGAATGTGGGTGGGGGAGGGTGTGCAGGGTAGAGGGGAGTGAAGGGGGAAATGAGACAACTGTAATAGCATAATCAACAAAATGTATTAAAAAAGGAAAAAAAAACAGCAAATCAGAACAACAAGAAGAAAATAGAATTAAAAAAAATGAGAATAGTGTAAGCAGCCTGTGGGACAACTTCAAGCATTCCAACATTCACATCATAGGGGTGCCAGAAGGAGAAGAGAAAGGGCAAGAAATTGGAACTCTATTTGAAAAAATAATGATAGAAAACTTCCCTAATTTGATGAAGGAAATAGACATTCAAGTCCAGGAAACACAGAGAATCCCCAACAAGATGGATTCAAAAGGCCAACTCTAAGACACACCATAATTAAAATATCAAAGGTTAAAGATAGGGGGAATCTTTTTTATTTAATAATCTCTTTATTGTATTTGTATTACCATTTAGTCCCCTTATACTCCCTCCCCATCACAATCACCACACTGTTGTCCATGAGTCCTTTTTCCTTTTTGCTCAATACCTCCCTGCTTCCCTCCCTGCCCTGCACTTAGCTGTCATCCTGTTATCCTATTAGATTCCATATATTCCATCCTATTAGATTCCATATATGAGTGAAATCATATGGTATTTGTCTTTTTCTACCTGACTTATTTCACTTAGCAGAATGTTCTCCAGGTCCATCCATGCTGTTGCAAAGGGTACACTTTTCTTGTTTTTTACAGCTGAGTAATATTCTGTTGTGTAAGTGTCCCACAGTTGTTTTATCCACCCATCTATGGACACTTCAGCTGCTTCCATATCTTGGTGACTGTAAAGAACACTGCAATGAACATAGGGGTGCTCGTGTTCTTTCTAATTAATGTTTTGGGTTCCTTCAGATATATTCCCAGAAATGAGATCACTGGGTCAAAAGGCAGATCCACTTTTAATTTTTTGAGGTATCTCCATACTGCTTTTCACAGTGGCTGCCCCAGTCTGCATTTGGGCTAATAGTGCAGAATGGTTTCCCTTTCTCTACATCCTTGTCAGCACTTATTGTTTGTTGATTTATGGGTGTTAGCCATTCTAATAGGTGTGAGATGATATCTCATTGTGGTTTTAATTTGCATTTCTCTATAATTAGCGACATTAAGCATTTATCATTGTCTATTGGCCACCTGTATGTCCTCTTTGGAGAAGTGTCTATTCGGGTCCTTTGTTCAATTTTTAATTGGATTGTTTGGTTTTTTGGTGTTTTGTAACTCTTTATAAATTTTTTATATTAATCCCTTACCAGATGTATCAGTGAATACGTAAAGAGAGAATCTTAAAAGCAGCAAGAGAAAAGCAGTTAGTTATCTGCAGGGAGTTCCCATAAGACTATAAGCTGATTTCTCAAAAGAAACTTTTCAGGCTAGAAGGGATTGGCAAGATTCTAAGTCATGAAAAATGGGGACCCACAGTCAAAATTGCTCTACCCAACCAAGATATTTAGAATTGAAGGGCAGTTAAAGAGCTTCCCAGACAAGAAAAAAACCAAAGGAGTTCATTATCACCAAACCATTATTATATGAAATGTTAAAGGGACTTATTTAAGAAAAAGAAGATCAAAACTATGAGCAATAAAATGGCAATAAATAAATATCTGTCAACAACTGAATCTAAAAAACAAACTAAGCAAATAAGAACACAGACAGAATCATGGATACAGAGAATGTTTTGATGGTTGCCAGATGGGACGGGTGTGGGGGAAATGAGTGAAGACATGAAGGGATTAAGAAGTACAAATAGGTAGTTACAGAATAGCCATGGGGATGTCAAGTACAGTATAGGAAATGGAGTAGCCAAAGAACTCATACATGTGACCCATGGACTTGAACACTGGTGGGGGAATGACCTGAGGGAGTGGGAGGTGCTGGGTGGAGGAGGGCAAAGGAGAAAAATTGGGACAACTGTGACAGCATAATCAATAAAATATGTAAAAGAAATAAAACAAATGGCAGGGGTGGGGTGGGGGGTAGAACCACTTAAGCCATAGCCTACAACTCCCCCTGGTGGAAAACATTGTTTCTCAGAGTCTGGATAACAGACCTTTATTTTAATCCATGTGTTCCAATAGTCTGCACATATCTAGGTTAATTTAGAACATCTTTCCTAGTTCAAAAAATATCTAACTGCTGCTATTTATAATCCTGATCACAGTCCTTTCCCATAGTACTCTGTCATTCAGAACTATGATCCTAAACAAAACATGTCCCAAAATCATGCAGTGAATTTAGAATGTGCTAGAGGAATACATTTTTATAACTACCTAAAATGGAAATAGTAAAAAGACAGGAGAAGAGAAACAGAAAACTGTAATGTAGTAGAATTTTAAAATCCACTCAAGCATAAGTTCACTGGTCTCTGGTTTCAAAGACTGGGCCACACACAGGCGTCTCTTTTCTCCCCACATCCCGTGGAAGTGATTAAAGAGAGAAATACAACAACAACAGAAAGATCTGTTCCAGGAAACCAAAAACAAGAGAGAATGCCATCAACAAAATAGAATATTTGCGGGATTTGAGGAAATGTGTTGTTTTGGTTGGGAGGGAGGTCAGGCAGTGCTGAGCTGAGAACCCCCCACACAAGGGGGCTTCCCGGAAGGTGGGAATGACTGTGTGAGAACAGTGAGGCCCCAACTCCAGCACAAGGCCTGAGAGTAGGGCCTGCGTGTCCAGGCAAAAGGGGATTTGAGCTGCACCGGTGCCCAGCAACTCATCGTGGTGTTTGTTCCTCAGTCACGAAAGCTGGGAGAACTTGCCAAAGCTGGTATAGGAGTGGGTGGGGAGGCCAGAGAGGCAATGTGATCCAGCAAATTCTAGTGGTCACTCCAATCCAGCAGCTACCCCAATCCAGCCCTTTCCCCAGCTACCTGACCCTGTTGTACAAGGACAACTCTGAGGTCCACCTCTGAGGCCAGGGAAGGGGAGGCTGGGGAGAGAGTAGCCCTGTCCCACCTTGGTTTCACACAGTGGTGGGCCCAGTAGTCCCAGGTGCTCTTGTGTCTGTGCTGCTGCAACCCCTTCAGCTCCTGCCCTAGCCTTGGGGCACCCCGTGCCTGGTCCCATCTCTGCAGGTAACTGTCTCCACTCACAAAGCACCCAGAGGGCAGACAGCCAGTGCTAAGTGGTGTTGGGTAACAGACAGGGCCTGACAGAGGAATCAAAGGATGATTTATGCAAATACCCAGGAAGCCCACACCAACCTCTATTCTTCTTCCATTTCCACCACACTTAAGTGTGAATAGACAAGGGAGAGGCACCTCACAAACACTGACCGTTAGCATCCTTGAGAAGGTGGATCAGTAAGGCCGATTTGGAAAAGAATGGTCCCCAGTGGAATGGAGGCAATACAAATGTATTAAAATTTTTCAAATTAACATCCTCAAAAATAATTATGACAGAATATCACATTCATAAAAAAAACAAGGACCTGGTATACAAAATATGATATATACCTACAATGCATATTATTCAGTCATAAGAAGGACTGAAATTTTCATATATGCTGTAACATGGATGGGCCCTGAAAACAATAAGCTAAGTGAAATTGCCAGACACAAATATTGTATGATTACACCTATACAAGGTACCTAGAACTAGCAAGTTTATATAGAGAGAAGTAGAACGGAGGTTACCAGGGGAGCTAGAGGGAAGGGAGAAGGGAAAATTGTTTAATGGGTACAGAGTTTTCGATGGGAATCATGCAAAAAAATTGCGTATAGATAGTGATGATGATTAAACAATATTGTGAATGTATTTAATTCCACTAAGCTGTACACTTAAAATGGTTAAAATAGTCAGTATTGGGCTATGTATATTTTACTACAATTAAAAAATGTCCCCCCAAACCAACCAGTTATAGAAAAAGGACAGCAATCAGAGAAAAGTGTTCTTAGAAATTCAGAATATAATGAAAACCTCCAGAGAAGCAGCGAATGATGGAATGGACTCTGCTTTAAAAACCGTGTGATTTAGCAGGTCAATCAAAGAACTCTATTGGAACATTTTTGAGGAATCTCTTTGGGTTTATAATTTCCATCATTAGTAAGTTCGATTTCCAAATAAGCTTGTGGTTCCAATATAAAAAATCAGACCTGTCAATACAAAAGCATAGTGTTCGTTCCACAATGCAAAGAAAGCATCATTTGCACCTCATCTTGACACTGAGTGGCAAGACTCGGAGTCCCTAAGAGGAGAGAGGGGAGACATAGCTTAAGAAAGAGAACTTAACTTTTCCTGTTATGGAAGCCAAGTCCAACTCTTCAGGCCCTGGAAAGGGGAAAAGAAAAAGGTGTATGGAAAAAGTCAGGCCCACATGTTCTTGCTTTCCCTTCTGGGTTTGGAATTGGAGGGTCCTGGCATGGTGGATCCATCCAGATGGGTGTGCAGGAGTTCATGGACATAGACTAGTGGTTGCTTCAAACCAGAAGCCCCTTAGGTAGCGTGCCCAAGAGGGATGTAGGCAAGAGCACGAAAGAGGCAGATTGGGGTGGGGAAGGGGAAGAGCCTCACAATGTGCTTTTTTTATATGCACTCCTATATTTATTACAGCATTGTTTTCTTTCTTTTTTTTTTTTAAGATTTCATTTATTTCTTTATTTTTAGAGTGAGGGGAAGGGAAGGAGAAAGAGAGGGAGAGAAACATCAATGTGTGGTCCCCTCTTGCATGCCCCCTACTGGGACCTGGCCGAAACCCAGGCATGTGCCCTGACTGGGAATCCAACCCATGACCCCCGTTCGAAGGCTGACACTCAATTGAGTGGCTAAACTGAGCCACACCAGCCAGGGCGGATAAATAAGTCCTAGGGATGTAATGTATAACATGATGGCTATAGTTAATAATTTTGTATTATATACTTGAAAATTGCTAACAGAGTAGATCTTAAAAATTTGCAACACAAGAAAAAAATTGTTAATGTCTGTGATGACGGATGTTAACTAAACTTATTGTGGTAATCATTTTGCAATATGTGCATATATTGAATCTTTATGTCGTACACCTAAATTTAATAGTGTTATATGTGAATTATATCTCAATTTAAAAAATAAGCCTAATCATGCCCTGGCTGGTGTAGCTCAGTGGATTGAGCGCGGGCTGCGAACCAAAGCATCGCAGGTTCGATTCCCAGTCAGGGCACATGCCTGGGTTGCAGGCCACAGCCCCCAGCAACCGCACCCTGATGTTTCTCTCTCTCTCTCTCTCTCTCTCTCTCTCTCTCTCTCTCTCTCTCTCTTTCTCCCTCCCCTCCGTCTCTAAAAATAAATAAATAAAATCTTTAAAAAAAGAATTATTAAAAAAAATAAGCCTAATCAAACTAATCTATAGTGAGAGAAACAAGTGGTTGCCTGGGGCCTGGGGTGGGAGAGGACTGACTGCAAATGGTCAAAGAGGACTTTTGGGGTGATGAAAATGTTCTATATCTTTTTAAAAAATATTTTATTTATTTTTAGACAGAGGGGGAGGGAGGGAGAAAGAGAGGGAGAGAAACATCAATATGTGGTTGCTTCTGGCATGCCCCCTACTGGGTACCTGGCCTGCAACTCAGGCATGTGCCCTCACTAAGAATCAAACCTGTGACCCTTTGGTCCCAGGCCAGCACTCAATATACTGAGCCACACCAGCTAGGGCTCTATATCTTGATTGGGGTGATGGTTACAAGGGTGCATATATTTGTCATAACCTCATCAAACTGTAAATTTAATATTTGTTTTATATTATTGTTTGTGAATTATACCTCCATAATTTTGACTTAAAAAGAAAACAATCCATGACTGGTACAGCTCAGTGGGTTGCGTGTTGTCCTGCAAACCAAAAGGTCGCCAGTTCTATTATCAGTCAAGGCATGTGCCTGGCTTGCGGACCAGGTCCCTGGTTGGGGGAGTTCGAGAGGCAACCAATTGATCTATGTTTCTCTTGCATACCCATGTTTTTCTCCCTCTCTTTCTCCCTCTCTTCCTCTCTCTCTAAAAATAAATAATAAAACCTTTTTAAAAAAGAAAGAAAAAACACGCAGCTCTCCCCATCCCCTCTGTTTATGTAGACTCAGGTCTCTCTATGAGGTCTCTCCTCATGGTCTGGCTAGTTTGAGTGTCCTCACAGCATGGCAGCCTCGGGGAGATCAGGTTGCTTGCATGGTGGCTTTTATGACCTAGGCTGAGAAGACACATAGTATTACTTCTGCCATAATCACAAGCTTACCTAGATTCAAAGGAACATAGATGTTATTTCTGAATCGAAGGGGTGTCAAAGTCGCATTGTGTCATATGAGGGGTGTTGCTGTGGCCACATTTAGGAAATGTCAGCTGCAGCCCACCCTCTGGCCACAACAGTTCACATTTCTCTCACATAAAAATATACTCCCTCCCTCCCCCAAGTCCTCTGGTTCTCATCCCACTGTGACATCAACACACAGTCTAGGATTTTATCATCCAAATCAGGCCCAGAAATAGATGAGGCTCCGCAGGTGTGGTTCACCCACCTTCGGAGGCTCTCCAGGTGCCTGTCCCAAATTAAAAATGAGATAACCCAGGCCTGTGGGGTGGGCAGGGGTTCCCTTTGGAATCTAGCATCATAACATTCAGCCCGCAGTCTCTGTACACCTTCTGCGTGTGTTAAGTTATGGAAAACCTAGGTGAATAAAAAAGACCCAGAACCTGCCAACACAAGCTTGTGGTCTAGCCTTTTTCTTTGTGGCTGCTGCTGAATGAACTCATTCCACTGCTTAGACATTGTCCCCAGTTGTGGGAACCTCCTTCAGGTCCCTTAACTCTGGTGCATCCAATTTTCAAACCTCACAGCTGTATTCCATGCTGAACTCAGATTTTTAAATTTCAACTGGTAAATATTTACAGGGTAACATGGTAGTTCCGCCAGCCACCCTTATGTTCCACTTTGGCTACGTTCTCATTTTTATCATTTTTTGAATATTTATCATATGGGAAATGGGAATGGTGAGAGCATAGTTTTTATAAATTATGAAATCAGCTGAGATGAAGATAAAAATCTTTACTTACAAAAGGATGTTCCTTGGACTTAACCTGGGAGAACTAGTGTGCTGTGCATTCAGTTGTTAAGGAAAGAAACAAAATATGAAAAATTCTACAAATATATCATTAGAGATGATTCTAAAACCTAATGTATTATTGACACTTGATTTCCAAACTATTTGATAACAGCCCTGACTGGTGTGGCTGACTGGGTTGGGCGTCATCCTGAAAACCAAAAGGATGCCGGTTTGATACCCAGTCAGGGCACATGCCTGGGTCACCCATTCAGTCCCCAGTTGGGACACGGTTGGGGCACATGAGAGAGGAAAACGATCATTGTTTCTCTCACACATCAATGTTTCTCTCCCTCTCTCTCTCCCTCCCTTCCCCACTCTCTAAAAATAAATAATAAATAAAATAAAAGATGTGCAATGGTAAATCAAATATTAAATCTAAAAAAAACTATTTGATAACATCTTCTCTTTGGAGAAAGAAACTCCTTATAGCCTGTCAGTCCAACTATCTCACATTAGACCCGAGTCTATCTTTTCAGCTGTGCCACACACATATACAGAAGGAAAAAAAGAAAGAAAGAAAGGCCTACATATTAGTTTCTGGTGACTGCTGTAACAAATTACCACAAACCTGGTGGCTTAAAACAATACGCATTTAGCTCTGACCCACGTGGCCCAGTTGGTTGGAGCATCATCTCCCACACCAAAGGATCACAGGTTCAATCCCTGGTTGGAGCACTGCTGGGGCACAGGCAGGAGGTAATCAATCACTGATGGGTGTTCCTCTCTCTCTCTTTCTTTCTCTAAAATCAATGAGCATGTCCTCAGGTGAGGGGAAGAAAGGTTTATTCTCACTCTGGCTGGTGTGGCTCAGTGGATTGAGTGCTGGCCTATGAACTGAAAGGTTGCTGGTTCGATTCCCAATCAGGGCACAAGCCTGAGTCGAGGGTCAGGTCCCCAGTAGGGGGCACATAAGAGGCAACCACGCAGTGGTGTTACCCTCTCTTTCTCCCTCCCTTCCCCTCTTTCTGAAAATAAATAAATAAAATCTTTAAAAAAGTGTTTATTCTCTTAAAGGTCTGGAAATCAGAAGTCCAAAAGCAGTTTCACTGGGCCCAAATTTAGGTGTTGGCAGGGCCACACTCCGGAGACTCTCACAGGCTTTCTGGAGAATCCATTTCTTGGCCTTTTCCTGTTTCTAGAGCTGTATTCCTTGTAATCCTTGGTTCATCGCCCCTTCGTGCACTTTCAAAGTCAGCAACATAGCATCTTGCTTCCGTTCTCACTTTGCCTTCTTTTGTTTCAAATCTCTTCTTACTCACTCTTACAAAGACAGCTGTGATGGCATTTAGGGCCCATCCTGATAATCCAGACTAATCTTCCCATCTCCCAATCCTAATGTGTATGTACATCCGAACAGAGAAACACTAATTCAGGAAATAAGAACATGGGAAAATGAGGTAAATCTATAAGAATATGGGAAGGTGCCTAAGGTATATTATAAAGAGAAAAATAGAAATTAGTAAGCAACAACCAATAAAGATATAATAGAGGACCTTACAAGAACAATTAAAAGACAAAATACCTTCTAATAAATTTAACAAGAAACATATCAAATCTATTTAAAGAAAAGTTTAAAATACTACAAGGCACAAAAGTATATTTGAAGGAATCAACATATATGCTATATTCTTACATAGAGAGATTCAGCATCATAAAATGTGAATTTTCCCTAAATTGACTTATAAATTTATCACAATAACAATGAAAGTACTAATGCTTTAAAAAAAAAAACTAGACAGATTGGTTATAAAGGTCATATAAAAACTAATGCATAAGAATAGCCAGGAAAATTCTGGCAAAAAAGACCAATGAGAGCAGCTCTCTTAGTTATATAAAAAGACCATCTTTTAGCAGTGAAAAGAGTATGGTGCTGGTTGATATAAGACAGACTGACCAAAGGCAGAGAAGAGAAAGTCCAGAAGTAGGTACAGATTCATTCAGGAATGGCCTTTATGATGGATATGGACAGAGAGACGAATTATTCCATGAATAGTAATAGGACAATAGGAGCAAGCCAGAAAAAAATTAAGTTGGATCCATAACTGATACCTCATGATATCAGGACAAGTTTCAAATGGGTCAAAGATTTAAACATCAGAAGTGAAACTGTGAGTCCTTGAAGAAAACTGGAAAATTCATTTATAACCTTGGCGTGACAAAGGCTTTTTAAATAACGACTTAAATCCCAAAAAACATTTTAAAATGTTAAAGGATACATTAATAATATGCTTGGAGAAAATTCCAAATTATAAGCAACCAATAAACATAAACTGGGGAAAATATGTGCTCGTATATGTATTTGAAAATCATTATCGCAAGCATGCAACTCTCCTAACACTTAAAGAGCTCTAAAAACTTATAAGAAAAATACCAATATCCCAACAGAAAAGTTAGCAAAGGATGTATAAACTGACAATTCTCAGAAAATGCTATACAAATGGCTTATAAACATGAAAATACATTAAGCTTCACTCATAAGAGAAATGCAAATTTAAGCTACTCTAAGATACAGTTTTTTTATGCCCTTTTTTTTCATCAGATTGGAAAAATTTTTAATGCATTCTGTATCCAGGCTCTTAGCAAAGAGACACTCTAATGATTACTAATGGGTGTATAAATTGATATAATTCCCATAGCAGACAATTGGCAACATCTATCCAATTTACAGGGAATATACCCTTTGACCTGGCAAGTTTCTCTACAGGTGTGCTTGCATATATGTAAAGTGAAGCCTATTCAAGGTTGTTTATTACAGTAGTGCTAGTAATAGCAAAAAATTAACTGGTTAACCAGGTTACAGTAACTCCATTCCGTGGAATACTGTGCAGCTATAAGAGGTCTGTCTGGAAAGAGTCCAGCCATTGTTAATACAATGAGAACAGTTTGTGAGGCACCAATGTAACCTGGCAGCCAAGGAGAGTGGACTGGAATGTGCATGCATGAACAATGATGACTTCACTGTACTAGTCAGTGGGAGTGGTAGACCCTGTTGAGTGAGCATGTGTACTGTGTGGCTGTCTTACTCAAAATGACTGAGCGAGTAGAGCAATGAATATGCATCAAATTTTGCATTAGCCTGAACATTCCTCCATGGAAACTATTCGGATGACTCAGAAAGCTTTCCGGGATGATGCAATAGTGCAGCAACAAATAAAAGTGTGGCACAAACACTTCAAAGATGGTTGAGATCTGTTGACAGTGATCCATGTTCTGGAAGGCCTGCAACAAGCAGAACATCCGAGAATGTTGAACATATGCCAGCTGCAATCAACAAAGATTGGCAACCCAGGTGACTCAGCCTCCCTATAGCCCAGATTTGGCGCCCTGCGACTTCTGACTTTTCCCAAAACTAAAATCACCTTTGAAAGGAAAGAGATTTCAGACCATCGATGAGATTCAGGAAAATACAATAGGGCAGCTGATGGAGATTGGGAGAACTGTGTGAGGTCCCAAAGTGCCCACTCTGAAGGGGACTGAGGCATCATTGTCCTGTTTACAATGGTTCTTGTATCTTGTATCTTCTTCGACAAATGTCTCTATTTTTCATATTACATGGCTAGATACCTTCTGGATAGACCTGTTAATCAGCTATGAAACAAGAAATGGAACCCCCCCCCGCCCAAGGTCTATTATTAAAATCAAATAGCAAGGTACAGAACAGAGCTACCTGTGAAAAGGGAACTATGAGAAAGTAAGTTCATCTTTGGCTCGTGTACCCAGAAGGATCTCCAGAGAATAATACATAAGAATCTAATAGTGGCCGCCTGTTTGGAAGGACTGAGATGAAAGGCAAGGAGAGACTTCATTGTATTCTTTTTTATGTATTATATTTTTTAACCACATAAATGTATTCTTTTTATAAGGCTGATATAAAATAAAATCTTTTTTGAGGGAAACAAGCTGTAAAGCAGCATATGAAATGATTATTTTCTATTGTGTGCACTTTAAAAAACTATTGACAGTGGTCGTCATTGTAGAGCTTTAATGTCTGCACCTACACACTTGTGTTTCTTCAACTCGTACAGGAAAGGTGTGTTGTTTCTGTAGCCAGACAGAACAAAATATGATAATTTAAATTCATTTTATAGTGAACAGGGAGACGTGATATATTCCTGCCCCCTTCTCCCTATTCTTTAACTATTACAAACTGCCGTCAAGGGAACCCTGGCTTTCACCTTTCAGTTTTTGCGTTCAGTGTCCTTTTTGTAACTCAACTAAATTTTTTTTTTTTTTTTTTTTTTAAGAATCAGATGCCTCCAGGACTTGTCTGCTACTCTCAGATTCAGGCCAGATTGGATAAAAAAAAGATAAAAAGTCCTTTGCCTCATTTAACCTTTCAGGAATCATTTTCCCCTTTCTACCGCTGCAGGGGTTCCACAAACAGAAGCTTCTAATTCCTTCTGTCAATTCCCAATTTTATGACTTTATGGGGAGCGGAGGAGGGACTAAAAATCTCAGAAAACATTTTTCCTCCCCCTTTAAGAAAGCAGAGGAACCAGGACCTCCCAGAGAGGGGCTCTACCTGCAGCTGAGGTTATTTACAAGGATTGTATTTAAATATAAATCTGACCTCTGGTCGCGGCAGCAGGACTGCCACTTTAAGAGCTGGTCCTGCCCTTTATGTAAGAGGTTTGTTTTGCTTCACAGCATTAAATATTGAATACAATTTTAGCAGTCAACAAATAAGAAACAAACAAGCTCTGGTATGAGTCACTAGAAGGGAGGGGCAGTATGGTGGCTGGCTGTGTAACCTGGTACGAGGACCGGGATGGATTTAAAATATTCTGCCCCTAGGATATAAAATGGCACAGTCACTGTGGAAAAACAGTAAGGCTGTTCCTCAAAAAATTAAAAATAAAATTATTATATGATCCAGCAATTCCACTTCTAGGTATAAACCCCAAAAACATTAATGTAGGGACTCAGATATTTGTACACATGTGTTCATAGCAGCAATATTCACAATAGCCAAAAGGTGGAACTAACTCACATGTCCATGGACAAATGAATGGATTGACAAGATGGGGTAGACACATACAAGGGGATATTATTCAGCCTCAAAAAGGATGGAAATTTTGACACATGCTGCAATATGGATGGACCTTGAGGACATTAGGCAAAGTGAAGAAAGCAAGACACGAAAGACAAATACTGTGTGATCCCACTTGCTTGAGGTCCCTAGAGCTGTCACATTCACCGAGACAGACAGTAGAACTGTGCATACCAGGGCTGCGGGAGGGAGAAATGGGGAAGTACTGTTTACTGGGTACCCAGTACGGTTGTCTTTTTCATATCACATGTGTTTTGGCTACTAACCTGGGTATGGAGTTTCAGTTTGGAATGATAAAAAAAGTTTTAGAAATAGGTAGTGCTGATGGTTGCCAAACAATGTATTTAATGCCATCGGATTGTACACTTAAAAATGACTCAAATGTAAGTTTGATATTATACATGTTTTACCACAAAAAAGAAAAGTTGAGAAAATTCTGCTCCTCATTTGTATCTACATGACCTGTCACTTCTCGAACCCTAGAAAAAATCAGGGGATTATGAACTAAGCCAAATCGGTCTCAGGGCCTCAGTCTCACCATCTGTGAAATGGAAGGGCTGGGTGGAGCATCCAAAGTTCCAACTTGTGTCAGCAGAGGTGAGATTTGAGGGAAACAACCATATGGAAAGTAGTATGCCCAGGACTATATAAATGAACATTGATACCTAATAGATTTTGAGACTCTGCTACAGGTTGACAATTAATTTTTTTATTTAGAAATGTTAATTTTTTTAGTTATAAAATATTTCGCCCTGGCTGGCATAGCTCAGTGGATTGAGTGCGGGCTGCAAACCAAAGCATCTCAGGTTCGATTCCCAGTCAGGGCACATGCCTGGGTTGCAGGCCATGGCCCCCAGCAACTGCACATTGATGTTTCTCTCTCTCTCTCTCTTTCTCCCTCTCTTCCCTCTCTAAAAATAAATAAATAAAATCTTTTAAAAAATTATCAAATATTTCAAGCATACCTAAAATCCCTTGAGATTTCAATACTCTTTTAGATGTGTATCCCCAGAACCTAGAACAGTGCCTGTCAAATAGTAGAAATTCAATTAATGTTTTTCAAGTGAATGAATGACTTCTTATTCAAGTTCACAAATAAATGTTCGTTTTTCTGCGGTAGTCCTATGAGCAGAATTGCTTCAACTCTATGAAGCACTGCCAGACAGCCCACCAGTTACACCACTGCACCTGTGTATACATAGGGTTTGTGTTTTCTCCTGTCCACACCAACATTTGCTACTGTCACACTTCATTTTTGCCATCTGATGAATATTAATAGTAGATCATCATTTTGTTCTGAACTTTCTTGATTATTTAGGGCAGTTGGGTATATTTCCTTAGGCTTTTCTCATGACTTGCCTATTCGCATCCTTTATCCATTTTTCCCAGTACGGTTGTCTTTTTCATATCACATGTGTTTTGGCTACTAACCTTTTATTAATGTTTTGCAAATATATTCTTCTCGTATTTGGCTTATACTTTTTCTTTGTGATATGTTTTTTTACCAGAAAATTAAATTTTTATGTCTTCAAATTTATTAACCTTTTCCATTATGGCCTGTACTTTATGTGTTTTTTTTTAAGAAATCCTTTCCTACCTTGAACTGATATAGATAATCTCTTTAAAATTATTTTCATTTATTGATTCTAGAGAGAGAAGAAAGGAGAAGGACAGAGAGAGAGAGAGATTTGTTGTTCCAATGCATTCATTGGTTGATTCTTGCATGTGCTCTGGCTGAGGATTGAACCCTCAACCTTGGTGTATCAGGAAGACGCTCTAACCAACTGAGCCACCCCACCAGGGCCAGTTAATCTTTTTTATGTAAGTTTCTTTAATTAACCTTTTCACTTGGGAATAATTTTAAACTTACAAAAGTTTTCAAAAATGGAAATAGTTCAAAGAACATTCACATACCCTTTACCCAGATTTACTTAGTGTTAACATTTTACCCCACTTGTTATCATATTATTTTATTTTTTACTTTTTTCAAAAGATGTCATTTATTTTTAGAGAGAGGAGAAGGGAGGAGGAGAGAGTGAGAAACATCAATGTGTGGTTGCCTCTCATACTCCCCCACCTGGGGACCTAGCTTGCAACACAGGCATGTGCCCTGATGGGAATCAAACCGGCAACACTTTGGTTCGCAGGCCTTTGCTCAGTCCATGGAGTCACACCAGCCAGGGTGCTTTTATGTATGTTTTTAATGTGAAATTGATTTTGTATAGTGTGAGATGGAGATCTAACCCTACCTCCCCTCCCCTTCCGTAGGGCTACCTAATCAGCTCCATCTGTGGAATAACCTATTCTTTTCCCACTAGTAAGAAATGTCCATTTCTTCATACATAATCTCTCCTTTTTTCTTTTTCCTGTTTTTTTTTCAGTGCTTTTATTCTGTCTCATTGGTCTGTTTGTTTATCTCTGAACCAATACTATAGCGTCTTTATTACAGCTTTGCAATAAATTTTGATATACGGTAGGGCACGTAGTCCGTCATTCTTCTTTAAAATTGTCTTAATTATTTCTTGTCACCTAGGCAATTATATTCATTGTCATACAAACCTCCAAGATATTAAACCATTTTCCAAGGTCACAAAGTCAGGAAAGAGGAATTTGTACCTAGATCTGCCCCAGACTAGAGCTCTTTCCATTATCTCCTGGGATTCCGTCTTCCCAAGGCCAAACTAATAGTTTTCTAGGCGTTGAGATGCGGATGTCAGAGAATCGTGTGTGGGCAGGCGAGAGAAGGTCGGCAGGCAGACTGGTTTGGGTTTAGTCTCTAGGGTACAGACTTCCTCAGCCAACGGATGGGACTTGGACTTGGCTGGCAAAGCTGAAAAAAGACTGGAACCAGTGGAACCGAGAGAACTCCCACCCCAGGACTGAGCGCCCACAGGTGTCCGTGGGCACAGTGTTGCCACTTTTCAGGCTGAGCAGGGTAGTGTGGCGGCAGCAGCCTGAAAGGAGGACCTGCAGCGGCTTCCGTGCCGGAGGTGTTAGGAGAGATGGGGGTGGGGAGAGAATCTGATTGGCTGCCTGGAAGCCAGGACAGACACTGCCCCAGAGCTCCATCCTCCCCCAGCTCCTCCCTGCCTGATTTAGGGGCCTTAATCAGCTTAGATAGATTAAGGGCTCCCACCAGCTGTTCCCACTTCCCGGCCCTGGGCCAGCAAAGGAGACTTGTGGGAGGGCGTGTGACCCCTCACCTCGGCCCTGGGCCGGAGCCCAAGCCCCATACTCTCAGGTGAGTGGCAAAGGCCTCTCTACATGGGCTCGGATTCCTTTTCTCACCCAGCTCGTCTAAGGAGGGGGCGGACCTGTCCCCTCTGGCCCCTCGACGTCTCTGAGGCTCTGCCCAGAGGAGAGGGATAGACAAAGGGGGAACAGGAAGCCAAAGGGGAGGGGAATGTGGTGGGTTTCTAAACCATGCCCTAGACCCCCATCATGTTTTTCAAGCCTGAGGAGAGGAAGTGGAGATACACCACAGGTTAATTGGGTTTTAAGAAACTGGGGGTTGTGGAGAGAGCTCCAAGAGACTCGAGGGGGAAGGAATCTCAACGTTCTTCCAGCTCTGTTTATGCTCACAGAAGCCGGCAATGACCACTTGCACTGTCTTCGCGAGCGGCCTTGGGGACCCCGGGCTCTGCGCCCCAGTGCGGTGGGCTCCATCTCCTCCCAGGCTGCCCCGGGTGCTACTCTGGCCCCAGCCTCAGCTCCTGCTGCTGCTGCTGCTGCTCCTCCTCCTGCTGCCTTCAGCCCTCCCCGAGGTATTCAGAGTGGGGGTGCTAGGCCCCTGGGCCTGCGACCCCATCTTCGCCCGTGCCCGCCCGGACCTGGCTGTCCACCTGGCCGCCAACCGCCTGAGGCACGACCCAGCCCTGGAACGCGGCCCCCGCTTCGAGGTCTTGCTGCTGCCGGAGCCGTGCCGGACGCCGGGCTCGCTGGGCGCTGTGTCCTCCGCGATGTCCCGCGTCTCGGGTCTCGTGGGTCCGGTGAATCCTGCAGCCTGCCGGCCGGCGGAGCTCCTGGCCCAAGAGGCAGGGGTCGCGCTGGTGCCCTGGGGCTGCCCTGGGACACGGGCAGCGGGCACGACGGCCCCCACAGTGATGCCAGCAGCGGACGCCCTCTATGCCCTCCTTCGCGAGTTCCGCTGGGCACGCGTGGCCCTGGTGACCGCCCCCCAGGATCTGTGGGTGGAGGCGGGAAGCTCACTAGCCACTGCACTCAGGGCCCGGGGTCTGCCTGTTGCCCTGGTGACCGCCATGGAGCCTTCGGACCTATCCGGAGCCCGAGAAGCCCTGAGGAGGGTCCAGGACGGGCCAAGAGTCAGAGGTAGGCCTCCCGCAGGGGCGGGGAGGTTGGCAGTCCCGCTGGCCCCCCGGCGATTCAGTGAGCAGAGTCTCTGTGTCCGCAGCAGTGATCATGGTGATGCACTCTGTGCTGTTGGGCGGCGAGGAACAACGCTGCCTACTGGAGGCTGCGGAGGAGCTGGGCCTGGCCGATGGCTCCCTGGTCTTTCTGCCCTTCGACACGCTCCACTACCCCTTGTCTCCAGGCCCAGAGGCCTTGGCCGTGCTGGCCAACAACTCACGGCTTCGAAGAGCCCACGATGCCGTTCTCACTCTCACACGCCACTGTCCCCCTGGAGGCAGCGTGCTGGACAGCCTGCGCAAGGCCCAAGAGCACCAGGAGCTGCCCCCTGACCTTAACCTGCAGCAGGTAGAGGGACCAGGGAAGACAGAAGAAGGAAGGAGAGTGGGGAAGAAAGCAGAAAATAGCCAAAGAAGGGAAAGAGGCTGGAGACAATGGGGAGAGAAGTGGATACAATCATGAAATGAAAAGAGGCTGGGGTCCATGGAGGGTGGAGGACGGCCATAGGGAGAAAATAACTAGCAGGCAGCTCTGGTCTTGCTTGCTTGGGGCATCTTAGTGTACTGAGATTGCTTCAGAGAGACTGCAATGAGATGTCTCAAGACCATCTCCAAGGAGTAAACCCTAAACCCTACACTACGATGTCTTTGGTAGTCTACTTCAAAGTAAACCCACTTCTAGCACCACCACAACACACGGTCTATAGTAAACACCTGGTGTTCTTAAGCGAGTAGGAAGGAGGGAGGATGCAGATCCGACCTCCATGCCCATTTCAGAGGTATTCCCTCTGGGCCTTCATCTGATGGTTTGATCTTCCTGAAAGCCTTGATGTCTTGTGAGAAGCAGAAAGGTCCCTAGGTGGAGCCAGGAGCTTCAATAATCATTTAGATCCACAGTTTATTCCTTGGAACTAGCTAATGCCCAGGCTTCCCTGAGAACCCAGTCCCAGTTCGGACCATCTAGACCCTCCCCATTCATAAAATGGGGGCTAGAAACCGCCAAGAGAGAAGGGGATTTTAGATGTCAGTGGGCAGTAAACTAACTACTAAAAGGGCCCTACACAAAGGGTTGCACATAAGAGGGCTGTAAGTCATGGGGAGGGGTAAACTATCCCCCACCAATTCTGCTCCCCACTCTGAGTCTCCTCCACTCAGATTTGGAGTAGCCAGAGGGGAGAAGGGATTGGAATAGTTAAGAAGAGGAGAGAAAGAGTTAGGAACAGAGATGGGGTGGGAGGGGAGTGAGAGTGGAGAAAGTGGTGAAAAAACCTCTTCAGTTCTCAGTGAGTATCAATAGCACAGCCTTCCGCCTAGCTGCTCAAGCGATACCCCTGCGAGTCACCTTTGATCCCTCTAGTGGTTTCACCCTAACATCCAAGCATCAAGTTCTGTCACTTCCTACTTCTTAAAGGTCATTTGAACCCATCCACTTTCCCCACTCTCACTGTCACTGCCCTGATTCAGGCCACAAAGTCTCTGGTCCAGATCTCAAAACAAAATCTCCCAAATGGTCTGTTTCAACATCTACCTGCCCCAGGTTTTTCTCTGCCCAACAATCAGACTGAACTTCAGAAATGTGATTGTGTCATGTCTGTTCAAAGCCCCCAGGTGCCTTATTTTGCAGGATAAATGCAGGTCTCTTCTCATAGCTTACCAGGTCTGGTGTCTTCCTCCTTCCATCCTCCTTGAACTTCAAGCAGACCAGCTACTTTGGGTTCCCTAAATGTGTGCTTCTCTTTTACCTCTGTGCTGCTGGGTACACTGTTCCTGCTCTCTGCCTCAACTGTCCCCCAAATAATTCTGACTCACATCCTGAAAACTGGTCACTTCTTCTGGAAGCCTCCTTCTCTTCCCCCAGCCTGGGTGGGGGCCCTCCTCCCAGTCTCCACAGCTCCCTCAGTTGCCTGTACCCTCACTCATGGCATTGTCTTAACATCCCTTTCTGTCTCTCCAAGTAGATGAAGGAGTCCCTGAGACAGGGACTCTGTCTCGTGTACCGACACATCACTAGTGCTTTACACACTTCCTGGCAGTGAGAGAGATGGGAACTGGGAACAATAGAGAGGGTGGGTGAGGGATTGGGAAATGAAAAGAAGGAAAAATAGAAAAGAGAAGCTAACCAAAACATGGGAAAGAAGGCTTTTAGGTGAATGGAAGGAAATGATGTTAAAAAATATATTCAGGACAACCAAGATGAAAAGGAAGAGAGGATCTGTAGGTAATGGAGGTAGAATTAACCAATGGTGAGAAGAGTCTAAGAATCCTGGAAAGAAGGAAGGCCAGCGGGGAGAAGAGGTGGGATAGCCAATAGGAGAAAGACAATAAGGAGGGACATGAGGAACAACTAAGTAGGAGGTGAGAACAGTCAAGGGCTTGAAGGGTTTGAAGGGCCCAGTGAAAAGATGGGGGGAGGGCAGTGACTCCCTGTCTGTTTATGGGCCATGACGCTGAACTCTCCTTCCCCAGGTGTCCCCACTCTTCGGCACCATCTATGATGCAGTCCTTTTGTTGGCGGGGGGTGTGGTGCGAGCTTGGGCGGCGGTAGGTGGCAGATGGGTGTCTGGAGCAGCCGTGGCCCACCACGCCCAGGATGCCCAGGTCCCAGGCTTCTGTGGAACCCTGGGAAGAGCCGAGGATTCCCCATTTGTGCTGCTGGACACGGATGAGGCCGGGGACCAGCTGTTCACCACATACGTGCTGGACCCCACCCGGGGCTCCTTCCACTCTGCTGGGACCCCAGTGCATTTCCCTAGAGGGGGCCAAGGCCCTGGGCCCGACCCCTCTTGCTGGTTCGACCCAGACGTCATCTGCAATGGAGGTGAGGGCAGACACCCAGCCTCCACTAGGGTAGGCACCAGGCACCTTCCGCAAAGTGGTGAAAGAGTGAACTCTTCCTGTAACTCCTCCGACCCCAGACTTGTGTAGGACCCTTCCCTTGCTGAGCCCCTAAAGCCCTCTTGAAAACTTTCTAGAATTCCCAGATGCTCTCCCTTAGTAGCACTCATGACATTTTTCTAGTTCCCCTTCTTGGCTCCCAACCCCCTTTCCTGGAGCCTCCAGAATGTGACATGACTGCACACTTCCCTAAAAAGGGAACCTCCCCCCAGCCATGGTCCTCAGTGACCCTCCTCCCACTGCACCTGTAGGAGTGGATCCCGGTCTTGTCTTTATCGGCTTCCTCCTGGTGGTTGGAATGGGGCTGACTGGAGCCTTCCTGGCCCATTATGTGAGGTGAGCAGAGAAGGGAGGTAAGTAGAAGAGCTTGGCTCTCCACATGCCAGAAATGCAACTGTACAGCAGACAGCAGGATGGGTCCCCTCAAGATAGAAGGAAGGATGTTTTTGGAAGGGGTGAGGGGAAGGGGCCCTAGAAGACTGGTAGAGCCCCAAGGCGATGGCTGGTTTGGGGATGGCTGTCCTCCCCTGAGTCAACATTACCTCTTGCTGTCCTCCTCTCGTGCACCTTGGTCCCTGTTGGGAAAATGACCTCCTTCTCCTACCAGGCACCGGCTACTGCACATTCAAATGATCTCAGGCCCCAACAAGATCATCTTGACTCTGGACGACATCACCTTCCTCCACCCACAAGGAGGCAGTGCTCAAAAGGTGGGAGAAACTGGGAACCAGGAACCAGCTGTCCTCCCCTATACATCTGGTCCCCTGCCAGGGTTAGCCCCCACCTGGAAAAGAGGTCTTGTTTCTGTTCTAGCAGAGTCCCAGGCCTGAGCTCTGGAGATAGTGCCCTTATGTGTGCTTTGAGGGTGACATCCCTTTGCTGACGGCTCTCCTGGGGCAGTGTGACTCTCCAATAAGAAAATGAATGTTTGTTTTGTAAACTGTAAAGTGCTGTGTCCCTAGGAAGTAATGTCATTATCACCTTCCCTCATTAAGATTTCTTCCTCTCCCCTCTTTAATCCCCAGAACTCTGTCTAAGAACTCACTATATCCAGAACTGAGTATATTTTGACCCCTCGCATTGACCCTTCCCCTCCAGGTGGCCCAGGGCAGCAGTCGGTCAAGCCTGGTTGCCCACAGTGTGTCAGACATCTGCAGCGTCCCCAGCCAGCCCCCTGACAACTCCAGCATTGGCCTCTATGAGGTGAGCCTGGCCCCCAAGTAGGCTGAGCTCTATTCTCATAGTAGCGTCTAGGAAATGGGGGTAGGACCCCAGAAGAAGATTTAGGGAGAGGTCATAAATTCCTCAAAGGGAACCATCTGGTAATCCTTCCTACCCCAGGATTTTTCCTTATCTCATATTCAGGTGAGGGGTCCTCAAAGACTAATCACGGGGACCCAAGGGCAGGTGGCCTGACTGGTGGGGAGCATGCTGGGACCAGCATGCAGCCTGTGTGACCACTGAGACCACCCCGCACCTTGTTGGGAGGCCCTGGCCCTGCCCCCCCAGTGATAAACCCACTTTCCTGGAGCCTCACACTTTCCTGGTTACTGAAGGGCACAGGCCTCCTGGGAGGGGTAGGGGCAGAGCGGCATCTGGAATGTGGCTTCTCAGTCACAGAAAGGACATTTCCAGGAGATGGGTGGTTCAGGATGGGGCTTTTCCAGACAGGGCTACCCCTGACTCAAGCCAGACCCACATTTTGGCTCCACCCAGCATTTCCACCCAATTCCAACGAGACTGAGGAATTGCAAGCTTTAGGGGCAAAGAGAGTCACAAAAGGGCATGAGGACATTAACTATGGGGTCAGCAGATCTGATGGGGTGGAAAGACCCGGGGGCAATGAGAACAAATTGAGGCAGGGCTGAGAGAGAGCGCAGCTAGTCAGGAGGGGTGGGGAGACTTAGAGCCCCTGAGTGTCACATCACAGAGAGGGTATAGAGACTCCTAGTGTGTCACGTAGAAGCCATCACAGCCATTTCTCAGAGGAGCACTATTGTCATTTTGGGCAGATTATTCTTCACTGTGTGGGATTACCCTGTGCCTTGAAGAATGTTTAGTACCTCCTGTCTCTGGCCCTGTTTACTAAACATAGCCCTCAATTTCTGTGACAATTAAAAATGTCTCCGTATTTATTTCCAAATGATTTGGGGGTCAGTATCAAATCCCCCAAATTCTCTTCTCTTCCAAATCCCTTATCATCAGGCAAGGGCAGCTACAATGTCTAGGGAAAAATAAATTGAGGGTTCCTTCTTCGTTCAAGATGACGACAGAACCAAGATCATTGAACCAAGCTCAGGCCCTCGTGAGCCTGGGCCCCCCCCATCTGACTGCACCTGTCGCATGCTCATGAACCAGCCCCACCATCAGCTGAGGACAATGAGGCCCAGGGCCTGGAGGGGAGCTGCCTATACTTAACAGTTAGTCTATAATAAAGCTTGATCTGCCCAGATTCCTGACTCTCACCACAGTGCTCGCTCATGGCAACAAATGGTGATGAGGGCTATGACTTCAATGGCATTTGTGTTGGCAATGTCTCGTTTAATAGGGCTGTTGGTGAGCACATCTGGGTTGGTGAGGACAGACATTCAGGCCTTCTGCATCTCTTACCTGGCAGGGGTAGTATGCAGGGAGGGTTCTCACCCAGCAACTAGATGAGAGGGTTCTCACCCAGCAACTAGATGTGGACTGGTAGACATCAACCCCCTGGCTCCTGACACTCTTTGTCACATAGATGTTCTGGGGCAGTGGGTCAGTAGAAATGGGGGGTCTAGGGCTCTTTGCATCATGGGGTTTTAAGAAACTGAGTTCACTGCCCTTGTTTCTGCTCCAGGGAGACTGGGTTTGGCTGAAGAAATTCCCAGGGGATCAGCACATAGCCATCCGCCCAGCAACCAAAACAGCCTTCTCCAAGGTGAGAGTTAGGCCCAGGATAGGGTGTGGGGAGGCCATCATTTCTCACTCCTGCCTTCTCTTTGCTGCTGGGTACAGGGGTAGCCCCAATGTGGGAGAGATTGGGAGGACTCAGTGAAGTGTCCCCTCCTCTCCAAAGCAGGTTTCCCATTATGCTCTCTCATAACACTAGTTCTTTCCTTTGATGTGCTTGTCATAATTTGTAGTTGTATGTTCACCCATGTGCTTGGTTCATTCTCATCTGCCTCCCTCACTAGACTGTGAGCTGAGTGAGGGCTTCCTCCTGCCCCCTTCATTGTATTTTCAGCACCCAGCACAGTGTCTGGAACATTCAAGAGACCCAATGGATGTTTGTTGAGTGAATAATAGAAAATTTTAAAATGAGTTTTCAGTTGTCAGGTCATTCATGCAGAATGGCCTAGTTGATGCATACTGAGTGAAGTAGAAAGTTGGCAAGGAGGCTGTAAACTGGCTTATTCTGGTCCTTTCAACTCTATTTTTTTTTTAAAGATTGCATTTATTTATTTTTAGAGAGAGAGGAAGAAGGGAGAAAGGTCAGTTGCCTCTCATACATGCACCAGCTGGGGGGCTGGGGGTCGGAACCTACAACCCAAGCCCATGCACTGACCAGAAATCAAACCAGTTACTTTTATCTTTGCAGTGTGAAGCCCAACCTAATGATCCACACTGGTCAGGGATGGACCTTTAAACTTTAATTCCCTCCTTACCCCTAACACCATGCAGGCTTGGCCTGGCTTCCCTCCCTGTTGCCTCCCCAGAAGGTCTTGGTTATAGCTACAGAATGACTCAAGCAGACCACTTCATGGTCAACGGACTAAATCACCATTTAATAACACGCATTTAGGATGAAAAGAAGCCCTTTATTAGACCAAAGGAAAGCTAGAAAAAGCACCAATCAACTGCTAGCCCAATCGTGGAGGACCTCTGCCCTGTGGAGTGGGTGTGGCCTTGTTGAGGGCTCCCTCAGACCACAGCTTGCCTGCTCAGTCCCCACTTACTGGGGAGTGTGGGAGTCTCGGACATAGCTGACATAATGATGTGGCCAAGCAAAGCAACCTCGGCCTGCTCCCCAGTGCAAGCAATTTCTGGTGTATTTTTTAAAGCAGTGCAGCTTCTCCCGGAAGAGGCAGTCACATCAGAAGGGGAAGGTGGTGGTGTCAGGGGCTTCTCCTTCATGACGTGTTTTACTTAAGACATGGACAATTCAAAGTCCCATCGTTGTTAATCAGAACCTGCCTAGATCTGATGACCCGGACAAGGGTGTCTTTTCATCTGTAATATTAAACTAAACCAGGCTTGATATCTAAAGAGTAGCCTTTGAAGATGTTGTCTTTTCCAGAGAGAGAAGTTATGTGTATAAGAAAGGCCGTCCGGTATGCCCTATAGACCTTCCATTCACTATTTTTAGCCCATCCTCCAAGTTTAGATACTCAAAAACAGATCTGAATAACAGCCTCCCCGGCCCCCCACCCCCACCCCCCGCGCCCAGGGCAGAAAATTCGTGTTAACTTTGTCCCTCTCAGCTCCGGGAGCTCCGGCACGAGAATGTGGCCCTCTACCTGGGGCTCTTCCTGGCCGAAGGAGCGGACAGCACCCCCGGCCCCGGGGAAGGCACGCTGGCTGTGGTCTCAGAGCACTGTGCCCGGGGCTCCCTCCACGATCTTCTCGCCCAGAGAGACATAAAGCTGGACTGGATGTTCAAGTCCTCCCTCCTACTGGACCTCATCAAGGTGCGGGGGTGGAGAAGGAGGGGTGCAGGGAGGAGAGGGCGGGGTGGGGGAAGCCGCACGCTGAAGCTGCCACTTACCCACCCCCTCCAGGGAATGAGGTATCTGCACCACCGAGGCGTGGCCCACGGGCGACTTAAGTCCCGGAACTGTGTGGTGGATGGGAGATTCGTGCTTAAAGTCACCGACCACGGCCACGGGAGACTACTGGAAGCCCAGAGAGTGTTACTAGAGCCTCCCAGCGCGGAGGGTAGGATTCTCCGATGCGTCCGGCGCGGAGGAGCATCCCTCGGATCCCTATTATTTCAAGGGCCCTTCCTTCCCTCCCTCATTCCCTCCATCCCACATCCACTGGAAGTGACTCCTGCTACGGAAAAGGTCTTTTGACCTCTGAGATGAGGAGGGTGGACGTTGAAACCCGGGAGGCGGGGGCATTTACTCTGGGGGGGGCAGAGTAAAGGGGGGCCTTTCTCCTTGAGAAGCAGAGCTTCAGTCCCTGCAGCAGGGTCTGTTCGCAGAGGGGCTCTGCCTAAGGGCGGGGCTTGTGCCCAAGGGGCGTCGTCTCACAGGCGGGATGTGTTTATGAGGGCGGGGCTTTTTCTGAAACTGGCTTTCGGTAGTCCCCGCCGGTGATGGTTGCGCGCCGCAGGGCCAGACTCAGGCTGGGGGTTGGTGAGTGGGGGTGAGCCTGGGCTTTCTGCCGGTAGTGTTGGGGTGTCTGTCCCCAATGCCCCCGAGGCCCTCCGCGTGCCCACGCCCTCTTCCCCGACCTTAGACCAGCTGTGGACCGCCCCGGAGCTGCTTCGCGACCCAGCTCTGGAGCGCCGGGGAACGTTGGCCGGTGACGTCTTCAGCCTGGGCATCATCATGCAGGAGGTCGTGTGCCGCAGCTCCCCCTACGCCATGCTGGAGCTGACGCCTGAGGGTACCGCCGCCCCTTGCGTGGCGTTTGGGCTGTTAGGCATCCTGCTGTTAGGCATAACCTGGCCAGATCAGCCTCGCTCTTTTCCAGAAGGCCCAGGGCGGAGACTTAATTACGTGGGCCTTCCTTCAAGCTGGGGTCCAAAGGATCAGGGTGGTGGGGAGTCAAGCAGCAACACAGGAGGGGGCAGTTCTTAGGTGCCCAGACCTCAGTGGTTTCCTCTGTCCTGATCCTGGGCTCCATACTTCTTCCCCAACGGATGGAACAGGCTCCTCTCTGGTTCTTAGGGTCCCCATGGAGGCAGCGGGGGGGGGGGGGGGGGGGGGGGGGGGGGGGGGGGGGGGGGGGGGGGGGGGGGGGGGGGGGGGGGGGGGGGGGGGGGGGGGGGGGGCGGGGAATGGGAAGAGAGCAGTTGGACATGGTTCAAATCATATTCCTATCACCTATAGGACTCAGCAAACTGCTTGATCATTCATGCTGACCCTCACTTATGTGTAATAAACAGTCTTTGCCTATTACATCCACCTGCCCCTTGCCTCTCAGGGTTCAGGGTCCCCTTATTTCTCCCAGCAACCCCCTTCCACACTACACTTCCCCACTTACCAAAGCTCTGGTTTAAGGGACCCCCTTCCAGTACCCCTCATCATGAGCTTCACCGCTGAGGCCAGAGTCAGAGATAACGTCTGTTCTGGTACATCCCCTCTCATGGTTCCTTCATACCTCCAGAAGTCGTGCAGAGGGTGCAGAACCCCCCTCCCCTGTGTCGGCCCTTGGTTTCCATGGACCAGGCACCCATGGAGTGCATCCAGCTGATGAAACACTGCTGGGCAGAGCAGCCGGAACTTCGGCCCTCCATGGACCGCACCTTCGAACTGGTTAGGGGCTGGGATTGGGCAAGGGTTGGGCCGGCCACTTCTCAGCAACCTGGAGAGGCTTCAGTAAGGCAGACTGGCAGGATTTCTGACCCGGAAGGCTTTTTCTTAAGGGACAGCCTGAGGACTGCGGTTTTCATAGGGGCAGAGTTACAACAGGGCTGTAGATTCCTTCAGAGCCAGAGGTGGAACTGTGGGTGGGAGAAATATTTAATTCAACTCAACATTTATTGAGAACCAAGTATGTGCTTGACCCAGTGCGGGAGAAAGACCCTTGGCCTGGGAATACAAAGGCTGGATTGGTTGCAGTGCTCTGTCAATTACCAGCTGAGAGCAACTGACCTCATGGGACCCCATTTCCTGTATGCCTACGTATAATGTGTAAAAACACAGTGCTTAGTACCCTGGGGTGTGTTGGAAGGGGCTTAATGAGTTGATGAATGAATGGGTGAGGGGAAGGGAGAATCAGGCACTATACAGCCCCAGGAGAGGGCCTTGGCAGCCGAGGTCCTCAGCAACCTCAGCAGCTCCCTCCTCCTCCTAGTTCAAGAGCATCAACAAGGGCCGGAAGACCAACATCATTGACTCCATGCTGCGGATGCTGGAGCAATACTCCAGTAACTTGGAGGACCTGATACGGGAGCGCACAGAGGAGCTGGAGCTGGAAAAGCAGAAGACAGACCGGCTACTCACGCAGATGCTGCCTCCGTGAGTGCCAGTGGGGAAAGGAAAGGTGGGTGGGGAGGGCAGCCAGAACCAAGCCAGACTGGGGTGGCCTCCAGGTAACCTTACCACCTGCCTTCCCTAGGTCTGTGGCTGAAGCTTTGAAGATGGGGACCCCTGTGGAGCCTGAGTATTTTGAGGAGGTGACACTGTACTTTAGCGACATCGTGGGCTTCACCACCATCTCCGCCATGAGTGAACCCATCGAAGTAGTGGACCTGCTCAATGACTTGTACACACTCTTTGATGCCATCATCGGCTCCCATGATGTCTACAAGGTGCAGTGTACAGGGGACAAGCCCTCCCCAAGGTTCCCCAGCTTCCAGCCCAGCCCTCCCTGCTCAGCCCACAGGCCACTAGCCCAGTCCTCTTTCCCAACCCTTCCGGCCCTTTATCTTCTGCTAGTCCCCGGCTCAGTCCGCCAGCTTGAAGGCTCCCCAGGGTCTCTGCACTAAACCCAGTTTAAGCCTCCTGACAAGGGACAATCACTTTGGGGGAGCGGGGTGCTCGGTACTGAATTCGTGCCTCTTCCCTCAGGTGGAGACAATTGGGGACGCCTATATGGTGGCCTCCGGGCTGCCCCAGCGGAATGGGCAGCGGCACGCAGCGGAGATCAGCAACATGGCACTGGACATCCTCAGCGCTGTGGGCTCCTTCCGCATGCGCCACATGCCTGAGGTGTCCCTGCGCATCCGCATCGGCCTGCACTCGGGTAACTCCCCGACCTCCCAGGCTCTGGAGCCGGCTTCCTCTCTAGAGCCCGACTCCAAATTTCCCAGACAGGAGGAACACTCCGGGGGTGGGGAAATGGGGGAGGGGGAGAGGCTGGTCTTGAAACCACCTTTGCATACCAGGCACTCCGTTGTAATTAGGGTAGTTGCAGTTACTTGAGAGTGTTTTCTTTGGAGGAGCCGGTGGAGATTATGGGGTGCTAAAGTCCCCTCAGGCCCTAGGTGCCACCCAGCCGCCAGCTTCGGCCCAAGCACCTCCTTGCCACCAACCCCGCGTCTCCGCAGGCCCGTGCGTGGCCGGCGTGGTGGGCCTCACCATGCCGCGGTACTGCCTGTTTGGGGACACCGTCAATACCGCCTCGCGCATGGAGTCCACCGGGCTGCGTGAGTGTGACGGGGTTGGGAGGGGCTCGGAGAGCCGGGCCGAGGTCGCGGGGCCCAGGGGGAACGGAGCAGGAGGGGGAGGCCAGAGGTGAGTTCCCCATCTCCTGTTGCCCCAGCTTACCGTATCCACGTCAACCTGAGCACCGTGCGGATCCTCCGCGCTCTGGACGAGGGCTTCCAGATTGAGATGCGAGGCCGCACGGAGCTGAAGGTGAGGCCGGGCTGGCCCCTTCCTGCGCCGGGGCTGGGAGACACAGCTCTCTACGCCCGGCCAGGCCCGACCCCGGGTCTTCCCGTTCCACTTAGTCCTCCCTATCCACCCACTCTCACCCTAGCCCGCCTAAGTCCTCCCCTACCCCGTGTCTCCCCAGGGCAAGGGCGCCGAGGACACGTATTGGCTGGTGGGCAGACGCGGCTTCACCAAGCCCATCCCCAAACCGCCGGACCTGCAACCGGGGTGAGGAGCGGGCATCCACAGGCGGACGATTAAAGGAATGGGCACAGGCCGAGAGAGCCTTTCTCCCGGCCTGTGGCCCTGTGCTTGACTCCGCCTCGCCTCAAGCAGCATGACCTGGGCCCTGCCTTCCCAAACCCCCATTCTCGATCCCTGAGGCCGCTGTACTCTCCCCTCAGGGCCAGCAATCACGGTATCAACCTGCAGGAGATACCTCCGGAGCGGCGCAGGAAGCTGGAGAAGGCGAGGCCGGGCCAGTTCCTGGGAAAGTGAGGCCCGGCTGGGACAGGTGCTGCCTCTTGGCTCCCACACCCAGCTGCCAAGCTCCCCCAGACTCCAGGAGCTGCATCTCCGGGAGATGCTTCCTGGGGGACAGGCGCCTTTTCCCAGCCTAAGGACTAGCCCTGCCTGCACGATGACCCACCCAGGCCAGTTATCTGGTTTCTCTCTGACTTGGGGAGCCCAGGCTGGTTCCTAAACCCAAAGATTTCCCCTGGAAGGGAAACACCAGCCACACAGATTCTAGTTGAGTAGGTCTGGAGTGGTCCAGGAATTCAGACTTGGGAACCCCTTTAACCATGACCTCCTGTGACCTCTCTGATTCCCCACTACATTAACCAGCCCCTCCCCCCAACCCACAGGCTGTGCACTGCACTACAGACAGAACTCTAGGGGGCAACGTAGGATAAAATGACTGCCGCCCCTGGAGGTCTGTTGGAGCAGAAGCCCTTCTGACCTCCACCCTCCTTCAAGGAACCATGATTCATGACGCTCCCCTTCCTAGGTGAACCCTCATGAATCCTTTCCTCGATTTCCTCTGAGACACTCCTCTTCCCTTCAGGATTATTCCAGAAGGTCCTCTTTCTGCAAGTTGCTGCTATAGGTGACTAAATTTGGCTGCTACCCATGGCTTCTGTGCAGCTCTTCATCAAAAGATTCTGGGCCTTCAGAAGAGCTGGTTGCAAAC
The DNA here is from genome assembly GCA_004024845.1 of Tonatia bakeri. Taxonomy (NCBI): domain Eukaryota; kingdom Metazoa; phylum Chordata; class Mammalia; order Chiroptera; family Phyllostomidae; genus Tonatia; species Tonatia bakeri. The sequence goes on along the minus strand of PVIA01004824.1, from coordinate 47,000 downwards.
CAGTCGCGTGACCTTGGGAAAGACTCATGCAACCTCTGGGCTTGGGTTTCCCTCCGTGGTGAAATGAGGAGTGGCCTAGGTGGTTTCCACACCCCATGGCAGCTGAGTTTCACAAGGGTTGGCTTGGGATATAGGGCACTGGGAATGTGACCCTGAGACCCTGAGGATGTTGGGGTGGGGGTTTCTTCACTTTCCAGGGCTCCTCAAGGCACCAAGAAGGAAGATTTGGGATTGGATGCCCCAACACTAGAGAAGGTGGAGACCTCCTGTTGCACTAGGGTAGGGGTGTCACATGGCCCGAGGGTGTGAGGGCTTCTGTTTAGCCTCAAGCATCAGTCCCTTCTCCATTCCCCACCAGTCAGAAAGTGGCTTCTTCACCCGTGGGCATAATCACGTAACTGGCCCAAGTGCAGAGAAAAGCTTGCTTCAAGGCTTTGAGGAAAGGAAACAAACTGCACCAAACCTTTACTAACCAGAACACCCAAGGGATTACCACCCAGTAATCTCTGTTTAACTGGGTGGTGCTGAGCAAGCAGTTGAAACAGGAAATCCTCTCTGCTTCGGTCCTTGCAACAAGTGTCGACCCTGTCCTGGTAAGTCTCTAGCTGAGGTTTCTTTTCTGCAGTTCTGATGTTCCAGATCCTGGGCAAGTTTGACTGGGTGTCCTTCCCCATTGCTGCAGACCATGACAGAAGTTAGCAGCAGCCGCAGGCACCCAGACTGCCACTATAAGTAGTGAGCCTCCAGTCCCTGGAGGTGTGCAAGTAGAACTAGAGACATCATTGACCAAGGATACAACAGTCAAGGGGAATTCCTAGGTGGGTGGACGGACTAAATCCTCACTATGCAAAGCGTGGTTAGTGGACCAGCAGAAGCAACATCACCTCGGAGCTTGTTAGAAATGCAGAATCTCAGGCCAGACTCAGAATCTGCACTTCAACAAGTTCCTGGAGTATTTATTTATATGCACATTAGAGTTTTTGAATCATGGAACTAACTGATCCTAGGATCCCTGTGTTTCAGAATCTCTAAGATTTCATAAAAACCAAGCTAGAAACTAGCCCTGAGACTTGCTCTGTGTGGCCTATGGTGTGATTTTGATTTTGTTTGAGTTAACATTTTAAAATCAAGAGATACCACTTTTAAAATATATATACCAAATTTCCCTCTTCTCTGGAAATAAAAGCTCTGCACAGGGGCAACTACTGACTTTCTGCTGGAGCTAAAGAGCAACTGTCCCTCTCCTCGGGGCTTTACTCTTCAGCTCGCATGGTCCCCAGCACTTCTGTGGACTCCAGGACACCAAGATTGTCTGAACATCCCCACGAAACTGTGTGGTGCCTGCAGGCATTCAAGCTCAGGACTCCTGGAGCAGCTGGTGTTAGGACTGCAAAGGCTCCTGGGAGTTCCTTTGTCTGATTCATAAAATCCTTGAAATCTACAAGCTTAGTAGTCTTCCCTTCCTTCCTAAAGGTAGAAAAATCTAAATATCCAGCACTTGTAGCTTCTGGTTACTTAAGGTGGTGCTGATAATAGTAACTTAGTTAATTTTTAAATTTTTTTAAATACTTTTTTTTAAAAAGTATTTTAAACAGAATATGGAGATGATGAATTAAAGATTTTGTAAAAATCCTAATGTGCACACAAAACATTTTTAAAATTATGTATATTTTTAAACATCTCTCTTCAGATTTTCTCTGCACTTAGGTCTGGGATTGAGGGCAGACTCTACCTTTCTGGTGCTGGACTCACTCCCCTGCCTCTTCCCTCCCCACCCACCTCATCCCTGTCCTTCCCTCCCTCCTGCCTGTGAGGGGAGTGGGCTATTCAATGACCTGTGAGTCAGGGGAGCATCAGGAAAGAGTTGACCTGGGGTTGGGCACAGGGGTATTTGTATGGATTGGCTGGGCAGGGCATCCCCCAGAGGAGGAGGAGGGGGGTGAGCTGGGGTCCAAACCTAGTTTGGGGGAGAAGTGGGGCAGAAGGGCTGAGCCAGTCCCTTCCCACCCTCAACTCAGCCTCTTTGCCAGGCTTCCCTTCTCCAGTGAGCAGATGTGACTGGGGAGGAGCCTAGTAGAGGAGAGTCCTCCCCCCGCCCCAGATAGGACAGCTTAGGGACCACCCACCCCAGAGCTCACAGAACTAATGGAACAAGAAAAGGGGAGAATTAAGCCTCAGTCTCCTCTCTGCCCCTCAAGTTCCCCCTTCCTCTGTCCTTGTCTCTCCCTCTCTCAGTCCCCATGTCCGTCTGCCTCTAGTCTCCTTCCTCTGTCCCGTGTCCTCTCTGCCTGGCAGCTTCTCCCTGCCTTTCTCTGCAGTTACCCCATTTCTGTGGAACCGTTTCTCCTGGGCCCAGTCAATATCCTAGAGCTCTGCTGCCCTCTGATTCCAGACCTCTCCACCTTACCCCTCCGGTTACTCCTGGGGCCTGGGCAACTCTCGGCCCAGAGAACACCTGGCTAGGGCATTAGGTACCTCACCTTCAGATGTGTTTACACTACCTCCGCCAGCTGGCCTGTGCCAGGAGCCCACACTTGGGACTGCCCTTGCCTTCGTGATGTCTCTGTAACCAGGACCAGTGATGGTCAAAGCAGGGACCTCCCGCAGCTGCTGCTGTGATCCCACAGCTAGGACTCCACAACCTGTCCTGGGGCTCACCTGGCTCCTTTTCTCTGTGCTGCTCCTTGGGGTCTGGGCCCTGTTCCCCATCCCCACCTGCAGGGGGCTCCAGGCACCCCGCTTTGGGGCATCCTGAGGCTGCATTGTGGGGCCTTGTTCCCTGGGATCTTCTGGACTGTGCACTGTGGGCACCAGGCTGAGGGCCATGGTGTTGGCCCTGGGTGGTGAGGTGGGGACTGAAATAAAGGTGTGCTTTCTTCCATTTCATGTTGTGTGGTCCTTTTGTCCTGGATGGTCTGAACCCCCCATCCATGGAATGTTCAAGCCTGGCTTTGTTAGAGAAGGCTTCAGATAGGGGGGAACCCTAGATATGATCTCAGCAGGGCGAGGTGAGCTGGCGCCAACAACCCTCCAGGAACTCCTCTGCTCTGAGGTTCTGCTCCAAGGGGACCAAGTAAGGAAGTCTCAAGCCATTTAGGCTTCATTTAGGTCTCTGGGGCTCTGGAAATGGGTGGTGTGGCCTCATCCCTTGGTCATGGCCAGGAGAAGAAGGAAGAGAAGGGCAGAGTTTGTTTATGGCTATGACCCATGACCCATAACCCATAGAAGCCAGGGGTCAAGAGTGAAGGAGCAGAGCCCCCAAGTGAAGAAGTTGAGGTACACTGGTCTCTGCACCCATATTCCCCCTCTGACCCCTCCAGAGCCTGCCACTCGGGCATTAGAGCAGGACAGACCATCTCAAAACCACTGGTATGTGACCAGCCCATTAGTTGTCCATTTTCCTTGAGCCCAACTGCCCCTGCCTCAGGCCCAGTGTCTCTGGCATAATGACCCCATCGTGGGTGGTGGCTGTTCTGCCTTCCCAGCATCTGGCCTGCTCCATGGTGGGCAACCACCCTTGCCTCACCCTCAGTCCCTGTGGAACCGGTGGAACTGAGCCCAGACGTTTGCAATCTTTCCATCCCTTGGGCTGCAGGGATTGCTTCAAGGACAGGGAGATGACCTGGACTAGGAAAAAGAGGCTCAGGGCTGAAGAGCTGCTGGAAACCAAGTGTAAAAGGTGTCTCTTTTCTCTGGGGTTGCTGAGACGATGCAATGCCAAGGAGTCGTGCCACCCGAGAGACAAGGAGCAGAGCTGACAGGCGGACAGAGACAGTCTGCTGCCACCGTTGGGGCCTCTGCACCTCTCTGGGCCCAAAGCCAGGTCTGGCTGTTTGAGCACAACAGGCTAGCAAGCTGTTTTCTTTGCTTAGGCTAGATTGAAGCCCAGTATTTTTGCTCTTTGTAGTCACAATTGTCCTGACAGACACTCCTCAAAAAAGATTATGGAATGCTGTGAGGGTTAGGCTGGTTTGACAGGAAAGAAAAGAGGAAAAGGCTGGGCTGGGAGGGCGGAGTAATGTGCGAGGTGGCCAGCCCAGAGAACAGCCTCAAGAGGGTGCCCCACTGAGTCAGCCCAGCCCTCTCTGCAGCGTGTCTGCTCCTGGAAAGTCCATTTACGAGAACTGAACCCAGGGAAAGGTTAGGACCTGGGGTCCTGCCTGGGTTCTTGTGCTGACTCAGCATTTAGAAGGTAGAGGAATATTTCAGGTCCTGCCTTAAAGGAGGTGACGGAAATGAGGGTGTGAGTGACTTGAAGCCCAGAACAAGTGTTGGCTGCCAACGCTTTGGAGGTAAGTGACTAGACTTTCACAGGGAGACTAGGGTGGGGCAGACGGCTCCAGGGTGGGAGACAGAGTAGAGAAACTGGGGAGAAGGACAGCTGTGATGTCTGGGAAACCTACGTTCTTGCAGGGTGGGGGCTTGTTTGTCACATCTAGAGACTCACCGATCCAAACTAAAGCCACTTGTCGCCTCTACCAGGGACATTCCACCTCACCATCCATCCCTGAACCTGTATTTAGCCCTGGACCTAGAGAAGGAGTCCCCAGAGAAGGGGACCCGAGCAGGGAGGGTAAATTCTTGCAGGGAACAGCAATCTTGCCATTGGAAAAGCACATCCCACACCTTCTCAGCCTCTATCCTCACATGCCCACTTCACACACATGAAGGCAGGCTCCGGGCAGTGACAGGACTGGTCAAAGGCTGCATGTCCGGCAAGTCTTGGGGTCAGGAGCAAACCCAGACTCAGCCTCAGGAGCTCCTCAGGGGCACTCTGGAGATACTTCGTTATGGTCAGTTCTGCTTCATGCGTCCTTGATTCTTTTCTGCAAGAGTGTAGTTTAAACTCCAAATCAACATCTGTGTAATCAGATTATGAAAGAGTTTTGACTTAGTGGGATATGAACCAGAACACATTTTACATTTCTCTAATCAGTGCCTTCAAAACTTTAGTCTGGTTGAAAACTCCAACCTTCTATCTGGTTTAAATGTCTGCTCCCACCCACGCCTGTCAGGAACCTGGGGGTGGGGGGAGTGCATGTCTGCTCCTTTCCTCCTCCCTCAACTCTGGCTGCATAATCAGGACAGGAGGGACATGGGGGCATAATTTGATCCTGGGAACCCTGCCCTCTCAATCTTCAGGTGAGAAACACAGAAGTTCCCCTGGCAACACTGAGCTGCTTGCTGATGTTGGCTGGGGGTGGGAGGGGTGGGCGGTCCCTGTCCACGTGGGCATGTGCAGAGATGGGTTCTCTGTGAAGTGAGTAAAGTTGAAACTTCATAGTCCCTCACTTGCACAAGCCCCTTCCAAGCCCTTCTAGCCAATTTTGTTTTCTTTTTCTTAAAGGGGTCTTCAAAATTGGAAAGGCTTCAGGTCCTCACAACATTTGCATCCATCCTGGATGTGGCCACTAGGGACTGGGATTCAGCTTGTCCCTGGCCTTCTTTGTTACTAGACCTCTCTGAAAGTAACAGCTCTATCTTTCTTTATCCCAGCAGCGGTAGGCACCCCATGCCCTTCTCTGGATACCACAGCTCCTGGGTGTCCCATGGCTGCTGGAGACGCCCCAGCAGCCCCAAGTTTCAGTTTATCCTCTCACTTCTACCCTCCTTCAAGATGACCCAAAGAACTGTCCTCTTCCTCACCATCGCAGGCCACAGGGGACTGGGCCGGGAACTACCATTGCCTTCCTCTCAGGCCCCTGTGCTGTTACTCCTTCCTGTGTCTCGCAGCCCGGCTCCATTCAGCCAGTGATGCCCATCTCCTACCCTCATGTAAGCCACCTCCAATCTCCATAAATTACTCTTGCAAAGAGCTTGGCATTTGTGTGGGGAAGGGGAGCCCCTGGCCCAGGTGCTGTTTCCCTCCCTCCCCAGTCCTCTGCTGGGTGGCCTGGTGAGTGGGAAGTGGGAGATTGGATTACAGCAGAGCCAGTTGCACAGACTCTCAGAAAGCCCTCGGGGTAGGGTTCAGGTGCGGGTGGCTGAGCCATTTATTGGCTTCTCTTTTTAGACTATGGGGTACTGCGTACTTGTAGTTCCAGCTTTGGGCCCTAGTTCTAGCTCTGTGGACACAGGAAAAGTTTCACTCAACACCTTATTACAGCAGAATAAATATGCATTTCGTGAATGGGTTACACAAGCAGGTACATAGGTTATTACCACACACCATTTTTTAATGCCCAACAAAATTAACTTCTAATTTATGCTACAGAACTCTCATGATTTTTTATCATGACCAAATGTTGATCAATTTAATTAAAATGTGTCCCTAACTGCAAGTTCAACAAGGAAGCCTTTTCCTTCTACTTTATCTCATCATTAAATCACCAAGTCGAGCATGTAAATGCCCCCAACCACCTGATTACGGCCTTGCCTCACCTCTCTCCGCCACTGGCCAGCCCAGCCGGCTCACTGTCTCCTCAGGCCTCTCTTTTCATCCCAGCCACCCACCCCCAAGTCCTGGGCCTCCGTGACAACTGCCTTGTTACTGCCATCAACAGACTGTCTGATTTGGGGCCACGTGTGCTCATGCATGTCATTGGCTAGTCCTCCACCTTTATTCCTGAGGTCACCTCCCCAAGGACTTAGCTTTTATCTCAGGATTGATGGGCACCCAGAGTTCTTGCCGCACTCTCTGCCAAGGCAGTTGGTGACCCCAGCTGAAACAAGTTCTGAGGGATTGCCTAGTGGCATTAAGGGCCGGCACCACAAGACCTCAGACCAACTTCAACAGGACCTGAAAGGGGAAGAGGAGGGACCAGTACTGATCTCTTCACCCTCCACACTGCCCCTCAGTAATGGAGGGGTTCCTGGCTCCTGGAGAATAATGGACACCCTGGGACTGGGTGCCCAAGCACCAAAGACCCCAAGACCAAAGCTGGTCCTAGAAAAATGGTCCTTCCAAGAGGTAGTACCTCTCAGAGAAGGCCAGAGGAGATACTCTGTGATGCCACAGCTATAGAAGGTATTTCTTCAGGACCCAGAAAGGAGGCAGGGTGAGGGGTGGGGTTGTGTTTGTTTTTTGAAGAAGGGCAAGATTTTCGCCCATGAATAGCTGATGGGAAGGAGCTGGTGGAGAGAGGTGACTGGGGAGATGGGACCTGTACCCAGCGGGGCACATCCCGGCACAGCAGGAGTCCTTTGGCCGGGATGGGGGAAGCCCTTGGATGAGGATACAGGTAGGACAAGATGGCCAGGGAGTGGGTATGTTTGTGTGGTAGGTGGCTGCAGGTTCTGGGAGTTACTATTGGAAGTTTCTGTCCTCACAGTAAAGTAGGATGTGAGGTCATTTTCAGAGTACTGCAGGGGAGGAAGGAGCACCATTTTCGTGGGTGCTTCCTGTGTGCCAGAAACTGAACTAAGGACTTTATTTGTGGAAGTTCATATAATGTCCTCAATAATCTTATGAATCAGATACTATTATAACTTCATTTTACAGATGATAATACTGAGGCCCAGAAAGGTAGTATTACCTACCTAAGGTTTTTCAACCTCTTGTTTTACCTCCTATACCCCCAGTATCGATGGGGGTCAGCCTCTTCAAATGTTAATAAGAGGTTGCTGGGTAGAACCAGAGGCAAGGAAATATTTTCTTCAGGTTCTCCGTCAGCATCTCTGTCCTAGACATGTCAATCACAGTACTCGCCAAGCCCACACCCGGGCCACACCTAAGTGAAAATGCTTCATTTACAGCTAGGCTGAAGCCACCTTCCGTGGGGCACAGCCCTGCCCTCATCCAACTCCAGCTGATTGGATCAGGTGTTGCCACCTGACTCAAGCCCAGCCAAGCCATTGGCTAATGCACGATCGATGATGTTTCCTGGTGCAAACAGATGAATCAGACGAACTGGATTCTCTCTTTTGGAAACTTGGACAAGGAAATGCTGATTAAATGGTGTAGTTCAACAGTGGGGAGAAGTTAAAAGAGCAAATGGAGACGATCCAGGGGGTAGAATCAGGGCAATAAGGGACCCTGGTAAGGGAAAGACACGAAGCAGGAAAAGCTATCCAGAGAAAGGAGGAATGAAAAGTAGAGTCACTGCAATGAACAAGTCACAGAGACTGCTGTGCCTCCAGGATGCAGAGACCCACAGCGCTGGCCAGAATTCCGAAACTCCCCCTGAGCCCCAGTCCTACCTGTATTTCTGTGTTTATTTCTGACACAAAGCCCTGCCATCTGGAATAGCCGCCACGGGTCTCTTTACTCACACCTAATTACTTGCTACTCCTCCCGCTAAAAGGTGAGGTCTAATTCCCTTCCCTTGAATCTATGCTAGACTATGATTCGCTTGATCAATGGGATGTATCAGAAGTGATATTCTGAGTCTTCTGAGGCTAGATTATCATAAGAAGCTCTGTCAGCACCTCTGCAGCTGGGTTAAGGAGTCTGCCCACCCCAAGGCCACCCTGCTGAAGAGACCACGTGCGGGAGCCTCTCTTGACTGCTTCAGTTGAGTCCAGCCTCCCGCCTTCAAGTTGTCAGACACCTGAATAAATTCTTCTTGAGTTCGGTATCCTAAATATTGACAAGTATCTCGGTCATTACCACAAGAAATAAACAGAAAAAATCACACAGCAGAGCCTGGCCAAATTCCCATCCTGCAAAATCACGGTGTATAATAAAATGGTTGCTGTTCTACGCTGTTCCATTTAAGAAGACCTCTAAACGTTTGCTGAGAGTTTTGAAAGCAACCCACTGACAGGTGGTTTCTGAAAGGTAGAATAGAAACATAGAGTTTTTGCCAACTTTTTCTAGTAACCACATCTGATTTTCCTTTGGGGATCCATCCAGCCCCAGCCTCAACCCATGTAGTTTGCATGGGGCTAACTCCAGCTCCTGCCTCAGAATCTGTGACCAAGGTCAGTTCGATGAGGGTCAGCCCCAGGACTTTTTAAGAATATATGTAAATTAACAACTATTTTATTATGCTCCATGGGTCAGAAATTCAGACAGCACAGAGCAGGGCTGCTTGTCTCAGCTACATGGGGCTTGGGCCCTCATCAAGGAACGCTGGCATGGCTGACGGTGGCTCAAGTGTCTTGGAGTTGGAGTGGCTGAAGGGTCCTTCACTGAAATGACTGTCACTTGAGCTGGGATGGCTTAACAGCTGCCCTTGGCTGGGACTGTTGGCCAGAGTGCTTACACAGAGCCTCTTCATCTCGGTACCAGGACATTTTCTAGGAGTAATAAGCAGACACGATCTTTGCGTTGTGGGTTGCTAAGCTGACAGGATAGAAGCCAGAGCTGCTGGTAACACTCGCTGCCACCACCTGCGGAGAGTCCGCCTGAGCAGGAGTCAACACAGTTCAACCCAAGAAAAAGCAGAAATGAAATGTTGAAGGACAGCCAGTCCTGACATATGTTTTGGGCACTTGGACCCATGCAGACCTAAAGTCAGTGACTCCTGAATTTTCCAGTTATGTAAGCCAATATATCCCCATATTTTATCAAGCTAGTTGGAATTTAGAGTATCGTGTGCGTTCATCTCTGCCCATCAAAACTGTACCAATTTTTCATAACTAGTTCAAAATTCACAAGCAGTCTGCCTTGAATTATATAGGGAATATTTATTGCTTGGGGTATTCTGTTGCCTGGAGATGACCTCCTTACACATTTCTGAAAACTCCACACTACCCCCAGCTCATCCTGTCAACAGCATGGCTATGGTAGACACAGCCAGCCTAGCATCTTGTGTGACCTCTTCCACCTGGACAGGGGTAATTGGACTGGGAGGAAGTCCCTGTGGGTCAGTGAGAACCCTTTGCTGGGGAACTTGGAATATGAACCAAGACAGTCCAAAACCTCTCTACCTTTCAGACAGAGAACATAAAAACTTGAACTATATGGCAGCCATGTCTGTATGTAGACTGGGAAACAGACAGAACTGGTCAAGGGAGGGAGGGAGAGAGAGAAGACAAAACAGATGTGCAGAGAAGAGACAGGGAATTACTTGAGCTCTTATGATGCCCTAGTCCCTGCCGCTGATACTGTCCCCGAGGCCTCAGTGTGTTCCTGGCCTTGTGTCTTTATAATAAATCTCCTTTTCATTCAAGTTCTCTCTGGTGGATGTCTGTTATTTACAGATGAAAGAGCCTTAATGTCCCAGTCTCCAGAGTAGTTCAGTCCTGTCTCCCTTCTATTCTGGGTCCATACTGCCATGGGCCACAGCTTACTCTTGAGGATGACACGAAGTTTCACCTTAAATGCCATTTCCAATCAGTTGGTTGTGCCTGTCAGGAATGCTCTAATGACAACGACTTTGAGGCCATTCCTGGACTCAAAAAGAAAAATACATGAATTAATCAGCAATGTTTGCCATGGGTATGGAATGGAAAGGGCTGAATGCCCTTTGTGATGTCTGTTCCCTGACCTTATCACACACCCTTCTCTTCCTGTACAACACTCAGCTTAGCCCCTCACCTGGAAGATCCATAAGATACACTTGTTGAATGAGTACATGACTGAATGATTGTCTAAGAGACCTTTCCAGTGGGATGAGTGACAGGGAGGCAAGAAGTGAAAGATGTGAAGATGAGTGGGACAGTAGAGACGGGTGCATCCTGTGCTCTCTGATCAGGAATAAACACACAGGAGTGCTGGAAAGCGGGATTTACAGTGTACTGACCTCACTCCCTTCTGACTAACTCTTGCTAATCCTATAAACCCCAGTGTGAGCATTCTTAGGTAAAGGAAGCTTTCTCTGACATGCCCCACTCCCGTGCCTGAGATGGACCTCTGTACTAATCAGGATTCTTCCAGTGAAAGAGTTTGATTTTCTTTTAAAGGAAAATTTTGGTTCATGTAACCAAAAAGACTGTGAGTATTACATCACACTTCAGGCATGGCTGTATTCAGGTGCTGCTGTGCTTTCCTCTGTGTTGTCTTCATTCTCAAGTGGGCTGTCTCAAGATGGTTATAGAAATGGCCAGCAGCAGCTTTAAGGCTTACTTATATCCTATCATCTTAGCAACTCCCAGGAAATTAAAGTGCTTAAAATTTTTTTTCAACAACAGCCTTGGCAGGGAGCTTGGTTGGTTGAAGAGTTGTCCCATGCACCAAAAGTTAGCAAGTAGAATCCTCAGTCAGGGCACATACCTAGGGCCAGGTCCACAGTAGGGGGCGCACGAGAGGCAACCACACATTGATGTTTCTCTTCCTTTCTTTCTCCCTCCTTTCCACTCTCTCTGAAAATAAATAAATAAATAAATAAATAAATAAATAAATAAATAAATAAATTTTATTTATTTAATTTTCTGGATATCTACCTAAAAATTAAAAAACATTTATTCATAAAAATGTACACACCCCTATGTTTATTGCAGCATTATTTGCAGTGGCCAAGACATAAAAGCAACCAAAGTGTCCTTCAAATAGATGATTGGATAAAGAAGATGTGGTACATATACGACAAAATACTACTCAGCCATAAAAAAAGATGAAATACTGCCATTTGTGACAACATGAATCAATTTTGAGAATATTATGCTAAGTGAAATTAAATGGAAAAAAGTCAAGAACCATATGACTTCACTCATATGTGGGATAGAAAACCGAAATCAACAAGTGAACAAATAAAACAAACAAACAAAAACTCGTAGACACAGATAATAGTATGGTGGTTACTAGGAAGAAAGCGAGGAAGGGCAAGCAAAGGTGAAAGGGGGTCAAAGTCAAGGTGGCAGAAGGAAATTAGACACACAACTCAATATACAGATGATGTGTTATAGGATTGTACGCCTGAAACACATATAATTTTATTAACCAATGTCATCCCAAGAAATTTAATTTAAAAATTAAAAAAACAAATAAAGGCGAAAGATAAAATAAAAATGATGCGAACATTTTACAAGAGCCCACCTCTTTTTGCTATAAGCTGTACCTTCTCATGCCTCCCCACAAAACTGTCCCCAAGAAAGAGAACACAACCACCCCTCCTCCGCCCTGCTGCAGCAGCAGTACAGAGAAAAAACAGTAAAAGGTAACGGAAAGGAGGGGCTGGTCAACAGAACCAGTGGGGAGTTAGAGATGGAGAAATACAACAGGTCGATCTTCTATGTTACTGTGGATAAAACTAGATTTAACACAAATATTGACTTTGTCCCCTCCCCAAGCCCCATTAAAATGACACGAAAGGGGGTTTTGTGAAATGGGTGTCATGGTAGATGAAGCGTGCCCACAAATTCTTTCATCTTCCATGCAGAGCCCATTTTCTCTCTCACATTGACTGCAAGCTGGTCTGCAACTTGCTTTCACCAACAGAATGCCTCTGAAGTAATGTTGTCCTGCTTCTAGCTTAGGCGTGAGGAGGCCTGGTAATTGCAGCTTTGGGCTTCTTGGGATCCAGGCACCTGGTAGTGAAGCTTAGGCCAGATTACTCAATGGTTAGAGACCATGTGGAGAGAAAAAGCCCCAGCCAGACCCCAGCCATTCCAGACACGTGAGTGGAGGCATTGTGGATATTCTAACCCCAGCCAGTCTCCCAGGTGAATGGAGCTTGAACTCACTGAGGTCCTACTTGTGCGAGGGGCTCCAGCTGACACTACATGGAGCCCTGTCCAAACTGCAGCATTGTCAGAAAATAAGTGATCCTTTGTGTTGCTGTGATTTGAGGTGGTTTACTATGCAATAGATAACTGAAACCAGCCTATACCACAAATACCAGAAACAAAAAAGTCCAAAATACTTAGCATTAAGAACCTCAGAGAAATAAGAGAAAAATTTTGCTGCCATGAACCACGAACAAAACATTATTTTTAAAATATACACAGAAAAAATAGCTCTTGCAATTAAAAATATGATAGGAGAAATAAAAAAACTCAATAAAAAGATTAGAAGAGAAAGTTGAAGAAAGATACTAGAAAGCAGAACAAAAGTCAAAGTGATAGAAAATAAGAGGCAAAGTAAATGAAAATGAAGAACCATTTCAGGAGATCCAGCATTTAAGTCACAGGAGTTCAAAAAAGAGACAATATATAAAATAAAGAGAAGGAAATAATCACGAAACAATTCAATGTGAAGGACATGAGTTTCAAGATTGGAAAGGCCTACAGAGAGCAAGGTACAGTTACTAAGCACAGATCACACCATGGCGCATGCTTGAGAGGTTTCAGAACCCTGGGGGCAAAGAGAAGATCCTGACCACAACTCCTGAGAGAATGACCGGTCCTATGAAAGCAGCCAGCAAGCAAATGGTTTTAGTCTCTTTTTAGCAACACTGTGTCCAGTGAAACAACGCTTTAAAAATTCTGAGCAAAATTATTTCCAAACCATCATTCAAGTGTATAGATAGACTACAGGTGTTTCCAGACATGCAGACTCTTAAAAACTTCTCCTCCTTCCCACATTCCCTTTCTGAAGTATATAACTTTTGAAGGACATGCTCCACAGAAATGAAGAAATAAGCCAAGATAGAAGAAAATACATGGTGCATGAAATAGCAGCTCTGGCACAGTGGAGAGGGAGAAGGAGCCCAGGACTGTGGCGAAGCAAGAGGCCAGCTGGATGACAGTGCAGCCTGGGCACAGCCTGGGAGTATCCCGTGTCTGAACGTGCTGAGAGGGGATCGGGACAAGTGGGTTAAATTAATAAAAAATATATAGAAAATGAGGCAATCATAATAATAAATATATAATTATTACCTAGAGAGACAGCAAAAAGCTTTGTAGGGAAGGAAAAAAGTAATTACAGCAACCTCCAAAGCTCCCCTGTGAATCGCTAGTACATACAATCACTCGCACACAGAGTGCGGATTTACCTGCTGTCCTAACGACATTCAATCAGAAAGACAGAAAATGAGAAGGGCTGACAGTGTAAGGGGAGCAAGGCTAGGAAAGAGAATGAATGCATTCCTGACTTCCAGATCGGGAAGGCACTACCTGAAAAATCAATGAATAGGCAATACACACATGTTATTTTGAGGTGTGGCCGTGAATATCAAGCTTAGCAACTAAAAGGGATACAAGTTTATTGTCTTTGATGAGGGGAAATCAGTAGGAATGGTGCATGGGGACAACTGTTGGTGGCAAAAAGTAATTTAGAGAATTATTTGTCTCTTTAAATCATGTGAATCTACAGTTTTGATCAAAAATTTAGAATTTAAAACAAAGAAAAAGAGAAGGAAGGAAGAAAGGAAGGAAGGGTGGGAAGAAAGAGAAAGATAGGCACCGAACCGTTCAGGGGTTAAAATGATCTGATTGACAATTTTAAACCTCAAGTAAGTTCCTTCTCAGTGGGAACTCTGTTTTCTTCACCTATATCTTGAAGGGTTAGTTACATGGCAGCTTCCAGAAGACTCTGCCAGTAGATCATCCTGGGCTATAGGTCAGAAGGTAAACAAATACTTAAATGCTGGAGGACAGCATTCTGAAGAATAATCACCCGCTGTGCCTATTTAAAATGTACATTTCCCAAGTTGCATCTCTGGAGATCCTGCCTCCGCCCGTGAGGTGGGCCTGGGGAATTGGCGCTTTCAATAAGCACCCTGCCTGATGCTAGTGATCTACTTGCCATAACCCAAGCAACCCTGCTCTACAACAGATCCTAGGAGGAGCAGGGACACAGGATTAACTAACATAGAATCACGAATCATCTCTCTTTTCAGTTCTGATCACATCAGGGAGAAAGTGCCAGTTTGGTGTTGGTATAGCTTTAGCATCCTTTTAGCATTAAATGACCTTCTTCTGGAACAGGGAACTGGCAGCAGGTGACAGAATCTACCTAGAAAAGAGTAACACTGTGCTTTCCATTGAGCTCATGTTTATTGTAACTTTCTGTTATAGGAAGTGAAAGTGATTTTTAATTTACAGTAGTGATACAGTTTCCTTTAAAATAGATCCACTTAAATTTATAAAAGGCAAAAGGAAGAGGAAAAAAGCAGATGTAGGAATCTGATGATGTGTTTTAGGGTGGGAGAACACTAAAGCATTACTATTTCTTAGATTCACTGCACTTGGGCACATGGATACATGCAATATTGATTTTATACTACAAATAAGAGTAACCTACAAATAAAAAAAATTTAATAGTGCTGGCCCAGTGGCTCAATTGGTTGGAGCGTCATCCTGTACACCAAAGAGTTGCAAGTTCAATCCCCAGTCAGGGCACATACCTAGCTTGTGGGTACGGGAGGCAACTGATTGATGTTTCTCTCTCACATTGATGTTTCTTCTTCTCTCTCTCTCTTTCTCTCTCTCTCAAATCAATAAACATATACTTAGGTAAGGATTTTAAATATATACATATCAATAATATATTTGGAAGTGTATATGTTGTTCTTGCATATGATTTGATGATAAATTAAAAATTTGACCTGGCAAAGACAGTCATTAAGAATGGGTGGTTTGACACCCTGACCGGGGTGGTTCAGTTGCTTGGGTGTTGTTCTGCAAAGTAAAGGGTGACCAGTTTGATTCCTGGCCAAGGTACATGGCTAGGTTTTGGGTTCAATTCCCAGCCAGGATGGGTGTGGACAAGAGGCACCCTGATGATGTTTCTCTCCTTCTCTTTCTCCTTTCTTTGCTCTCTAAATAAATAAATAATTTTTTTTTTAAAGAATGGATGCTGAACAGAGAGAAATGAACTGAATTGAAGTCTGACTACCGTACATCCAGACCGATAAGGAGGGGCGGAGTCGGAGGTCTATAGAGAGGGGTCTAGGGGTCCCGGCAGGAAAAAGCGGTGGCTGGCAGACTTGGGTGCGCAGAGCGCAGATGGCAGTTGGCGGACCCCAGACGCGCAAGGGCAGCTGACAGACCCAGTGGCAGACCCAGTGCGCCGCAGCCACACATTCGTGCGCAAACTAAGCGAAAACGGGCAGCAACACAGACTGCGCAACCCAGGGACCCAACACCAGGAAACAAAGCCTAACAGCACCGACTGAAAACACCTGTGGGAGCTGAGGCCGGGAGATTCTCTCAGCCTTGCAGGAGGCTCCTTGGGGAAGCTCACAGAGTCCGAGAAAGTGCACAGGCCCAACCGCCCAGGAGCCAGCACCAGAAGGACCCAATTTGCTTGTGGGAGGCGGCAGGGGGGACTGGAGTCCTAGAGAGAGCGGAGCAGGTGCCATTGTTCCCTCCCAGACCCCGCCCCCACATACAACGTCACAACCCAGGGACTGGGGTGCCCCACCCTGGTGAACACCTAAGGCTCTGCTGCCCATACGTAACACTTGCAACCAGACCAAAGGAAAGTAAAAAATAAAAAAGATGGCTCAAACAGAATTGAGAGCCCCAGAACCAATTTTTTTAAGTGATCAAGAGATAGCCAACCTATTAGATGCACAGTTCAAAGCGCTGGTGATCAGGATGCTCACAAAATTGGTTGACTTCGGTCATAAATTAGATGAACAAATGCAGGCTACAATAAGAGAAATGAAGGAAAACGCACAGGGAACCAATAGTGATGGGAAGAAAACAGGGACTCAAATCAATGGGGTGGACCAGAAGGAAGAAAGAAACAACCAAACAGAAAAGAATGAAAAAAGAAGAATTCAAAAAAATGAGGAGAGGCTTAGGGACCTCCAGGACACCTTTAAATATTCCAACATCCGAATTATAGGGGTACCAGAAGGGGAAGAGGAAAAACAACAAGTGGAAAAGTTATTTGAACAAATAATGAAGGAGAACTTCCCCAATCTGGCAAGGGAAATAGACTTCCAGGAAGTCCAAGAAGTTCAGAGAGTCCCAAAGAGGTTGGACCCAAGGAGGAACACACCAAGGCATATCATAATTACATTAGCCAAGGTAAAAATGAAGGAGAGAATTCTAGAAGCAGCAAGAGACAAGGAGACAGTAACCTACAAAGGAGTTCCCATCAGACTGTCAGCAGATTTCTCAAAAGAGACCTTGCAGGCAAGAAGGGGCTGGAAAGAAGTATTCCAAATCCTGAAAGGCAAGAACCTACATCCAAGATTGCTCTATCCAGCAAATCTATCATTTAGAATGGAAGGGCAGATAAAGTGCTTCTCAGATAAGGCCAAGTGAAAGGAGTTCATCATCACCAAGCCCTTATTATATGAAATGTTAAAGGGACTTACCTAAGAAAATGAAGATTAAAAATATGAACAGTAAAAAAAGACTTCAAATTCACAGTTAGTAACAACCATACCTAAAACAAAAGCAAACTAAGCAAACAGCTAGAGCAAGAACAGAACCATAGAAATGGAGATCACATGGAGGGTTAGCAACAGGGAAATGGGAGGAGGAGAGAGGGGGGAAAGATATAGAGAATAAGTAGTATAGACAATAGATAGAAAATAGGGGAGAGCAAGAATAGTATGGGAAATGTAGACACTAAAGAACTTATGACACATGGACATGAACTAAAGGGGGGAATGTGGGTGGGAGGGGGTGGGCAGGGTGGAGGGGAGTGAAGGGGGAAAATGGGACAACTGTAACAGCATAATCAATAAAAAAAGAAAAAAAGGAATGGATGCTTTGGGCAAAGACCATTAATAGGCATTGCTCCAAATTAGTTATACAAATGGCCAATAAGCCATTTTTATGTCTAATGGGCACCTCAAACAGCATTTCCAGACCAGGCCCCCTAACACTGTTATCCCCCAGAGCTAAATCCATTCCTTCCCCCGAGCCACTTCTCTCTCCTTTGCTGCATTCCTTGTTTACTTATTTATTTTCTTTCACTCTTAATCTTTAGTCTGAAAGAGGGCAAAGACTGGGTGCCTGGGGCGGTATTCACAACACCTAACATAGTAACTGGCAGTGGTAGCTGGTTCTCAAAATTCCTTACTGACTAAAAGTAAAATGACGAATGGAGGCCGAGAAGAGTTGTAGGAAGTACGGAGGCGGTCCTGCGTAAGCATTTAAAGGCTAGGAAGGCAAAGAAGCAAAGAGGGGGTTAGATGACCTCCCAATGGCACGGGATCCCAGCGCTCTCTGGCTCTGCAGCGTGGCTGAACGGTCCCCCCAAGTCCTGGCCTCCTGCTGCCCTTCCAGCCCCTCAGCCCCACCCACTCCCTGCCCCCATCCTGGGCAGGTGTGGGGGTCGGCAGAGAGGTCGGTGACCATAACCAGTCTTGCCTGACTTGGGCCTGGCCAGGATGGGGCAGGGCGTGTCCCTGAAAAGTGAGCTGCCTGGCTGTCCGGTCGAAACAGACTAGACACCCAGACTCAGGCTGGCACCATGGCCGAGTTCAGACGAGGGTGTCCACTGCGGGGCCCTTCGGGACTGGCACGTGAGACAAAGTGTCTGTCACCATCATGGAGACCCAGAGCACGACCCCCACCCCGGACCATCTCGGCAAGGGGTTCACCGCGGGCGCGGTGAGTGAGGGTGGGCAGTGGAGGGAGAAGGAAGGATGGTCCTCCCGGATACTAAAGCTATCCCCACCCCCCAGGAGGAGGACTTCGGGGGTAAGCCTCGGATCTCAGCCCCGAGCTTCTGCTGAGCGCGCGCAAGGCATCCTCGGCGCTGCGCCGCCAGCTCCGGACCTTGGCCGGGACGCCTGGTTCTGCCGCAGGTTCCGGCTCACAAAGCCGCGGGGAGCCCCGCTGCTCTTCCCCGGCTGCCAGTGGCTGAAGGAGTTGGGAAGCTCGCGCTGCTTTGGGTCAGGGGAGGCACTGGCGGGCTGGTGTGGCCACATTCCGAGAGGAGGGGCGAACAGCTGGGCCGGACAGGAAGGGCACAGGGAAGGAGGAGGAATGGTTTCGAGGAATCATACTTAGTGGTGAAAGGGGGGCAAGGTGGGGACCTGGTTCAGGGACCAATGTGCAGGGCGTGGGGTGGGGGGGCGGGGTGGAGGAAAGAAATAGTTCTGGTCAGATGACCAGTGTGGATTCTGGGAAGAGCAGTGAGTGGAGGAAAGAGGGGCTGGTGGAGAAGGGACAGGACTGTGAAGCAGAGGGGAGGGGAGGCAGGCAGCTAGAGCCAAACGTGGTGGGGTTTCTGGGAATGGCTACTGCCCCTCCTTTCTCTGCTCTCCAGCTTTTCTCTTTGGCCCTCTCTGGCCTCAGCTGTTGAGCTAGGGTCAATGCATGGAAGGGGCCTGCTGAGGCAGGGTGGGCCTTCAATGGGAGGAAGAGTGGGCAGGGACTTCCCCATCCCTGGGGAAGGAGGTAAAACAGACCAAGTGGCCAGTGGGTGGTGGACATTCCAGTCCAGGAATAGCCCGTTCCAGGTCTGAGGAGAGAACGGGGTGATGTTGGGGGACTGAGGATTCTGGGCTGGTCCCCCTCTCTCTCCTTCCTTCCCCCAGCCAAAGTCACCTGGCAGGACAGCCACCTTCTGCTCCTCGCCCAGTGTCAGGCAGAGGGTAAGGAAAAGCAGCAGAAATGCCAGTGAGCAGCAAAGGGAGTCTTGGGGCTGGTAGTCCTAGAGCCCCTGCTTCTTAATATTCTGGGGCGGGGAGGGGAGTTCCTTGCTCCTGTGTGCTGAGGTCAGGTGAGCCTCAAATGTGATAAAAAAAGACCACATATGAGGACCCTCAAACCTTGGCACTGCCCCCCATCAGCTCACAGTCCCAAATCCCTCCCTGCACAACCAGGCCCAGGGGCCCAGCCCAGTTACCCTTTCTCCAGTCATCGGCGCCTCGCTCCCATTCCCATCTCTGCCCTTTGCAGCCCGAGTGCTTCTTCCCAAGGATGCACCGCTGCCCGGATGTGGAAAACCTCAAGAAGCTTGATCCCAACCTGCACTATGCAGTTACCAAAAAAGTCAACAAGAAATTCTGCCTTCTCTTCCCATGAGCCTGCCTGCCCCACCTGACATCCCCTTTGCTGCACGCATTTCCTTCCCAGCCTGTACCATTCTGTCTTCCTTTCTGCAGGAACATCTCCTCTGGGCAAGTCTGGATGAGATCCAAAGCACCTCCATTTTCCCCAAATCACGCATGTCAGGTCTGGGATGGGAAGGAGGGCAAGCAGGCTGTGGCAGGCCAAAGGGTTGGTAGTGTTCACCTTCTGCCCAAACACACGGCTGTCTCAAAGCCCCTTCCTGCCCCCTGTTCTTGCGTCCAGGCTGTGTGACCTTGGGCAAGTCACTTAACTTCTGTGTCTGTTTCCTTATTTGGAAACAAGAATAATAACAGCATCTACCTCATGGGTTATAATTAGGGTTAAATGTAAATCCCTGCAAACAACCCTTGGGTGAGTAGGAAGTGCTCTCTGAACATTAGCTATTATCAATATTAACCCCATAAATTTTCTGAGTTTTCCTTCTAAATCTTCCTCGACCTCCTTAGGATGTCCCTCCAGCCTCCATCCCACCAGCCAGCTGTTGTACTTGCCTGGCCTCCCCATCTCTGTGATGTGTGTCCCTGTCTCCTGCCATTAACCCGCAAAACAACCTTTCCCAGGCCCTGGGATTTCTGGCAGCAGAACTCATGAGTCCCATACGGCTTCCAGTCTTACCACATGGAGTGCAG
Organism: Tonatia bakeri; assembly: GCA_004024845.1. Taxonomy (NCBI): domain Eukaryota; kingdom Metazoa; phylum Chordata; class Mammalia; order Chiroptera; family Phyllostomidae; genus Tonatia; species Tonatia bakeri. The sequence goes on along the minus strand of PVIA01004824.1, from coordinate 26,619 downwards.
TGTTTACTGCGGCATCTTGGCCCTTCTAGAATTTGCCACTCCCCTTCCATTCTTCTTCCTCAGCATACAGTGAAAGCAGGGGGGCCAGGCACCCCATTCTCCCTCTCTCCTTATCTAACCACTGCCCCCTCTTCAAGAGCAGTTCATGCTACACCCCCTTGAAGACCTCAGGGACACCCCCACACTCATAGCTGGAGCTGCCTGCATCGAAACCCTTCTTAGACCCTGGCTGGTGTGTCTCAGTGGATTGAGTGCCAGCCTGCAAATGGAAAGGTTGCTGTTTCAATTCCCTGTCAGGACACATGCCTAGGCTGTAGGCCGGGTCCCCAATTGTGGGAATACAAGAAGCAACTGATCCATGTATCTCTCACACTTCAATGTTTCTCTTCCTCTCTTTCTCCCTCCCTTCCCTTCTAAGAGATCAAAAAAAAAAAAAAGCCCTTGTTAGTCATGGATCCACATACCCTGCATGAGCCCTACTATGGCTGGGGGTGGATGCCATCTCTACCCTTTGGGAACCAATGGGGAAGATGGACCCAATCTGCCAGTCCCAACACCAGAAGGGGGGCAGGCGGCCACTGTTTAATCCTTCCCTGTGGCCTGATCAAGCTCAGAAAGCTGGGATGCAAATGCCTGCTGCAGTGGGGGTGGGCGTGGGGGTGGGCGGGAGGGTGGCTGGTGGAGAACTTGTGTTCATCTGATGGGGACGATGGGGACTCAGCTGTGACTATAGCCAGATCTTTAGATTTTTCAAGAGAAATGAGACATTTTCTGATTTTTAAATATTGGCCATTGATTCAACTTGAAAAAGGAACAAACAAAAACTTTGACAGCCAATCAAAACACATCTGAGAATGAACTCTGGCTCCCAGGCCCTGGGTTGACACTCCCTGTTGGAGATAAAACCTCCAGGTCTCAAGCTCAGCTCAGTGGTTTATAAAATGTGTGACTGGCCATTTCCCTTCTCTGGCCTCAGTTTTCTCCTTTTTGGGCAACTGGTCTCAGCACCTTTTCTCACTCACGTTCCATGGGCTGCATAACCTCCCCACTGTTAGTCGCCACGGATCCCTGGATCCCCAACTTTGTGTCCAATATCATTGGTGTCTACTACCCAGATGACAGTGCAGTGCGCAGGGACTCGGAGCAGCAGGCCTGAGTCAGGGAGATCCTCCAGGAGGGTTTTCTAAGCCACATGAGCTCAGGTGAGATGTCCATCCCAGTCTTCCCTCCTCCAGACCCCACAACCCCAGGGGAGCAGCCCTTGGGTTTCAGTGGCATTCACTTCACCCACCCCGTCTAGGACTCCTTTGTGCCCGAAGCAGCTGCGCTGGCCTCATCAAGTATTTCACTGTGACCATCTTCACCTGCTCAGCCCAACATGCTGCCATCAACAGCAGCCGGGCAAGCCAGGGCCAGAGCTGGGGGACGAGCAGGGTCACAGGAGGAGCAGACCCAGCAGGAGCACTGGCAGCCCTGTGCTTACTGAGTGTGGGGATTCAGTTTGAATTCAGGGCCTGGATGCCCAATATTTCCACCACCATGGAGACAGATCCATTGGCCTCACTCCCTGAGGTCAATGCCACTTGCCATGGTCCCATGCTTTCCTGGGGTATCACTGATGAAACCAAGGACAGTGAAAGCAAGGCACAGGGTGGGGGGGAGTGGTGTCTCAGGTTCCAGGAGAGTGGATGAGGTGAGGAAGGGGTCTGAGGACAATGGGTTACTTGGAGGGGCACTTAGCAGGCTGGGCCCCTTCGAGGGAAGTGGCTGCAGAGACACGGTTTTTGAGAGTGTGCTTTAGGGTAGTGTGGGTTCCCAGCAGATGGACCTTAGAGGGGTCTGGGTTTCGGTAAGGTGGGCTCAGGGCAGTCTTTTGCCTAGCTGGCTGAGGGGTTTGTGTTTCAAGTTGGGCAGGTCTTGGGTGGTCTAAGTTCCTAGGTGGATGGGGCTTGGGTAGTGGTCTGCGTTGTTGGGTGGATATTCTGGTGGTCTGGGGTGGTTGGTGGTCTTAGTGCCTAAGTTAGGGGACTTAAGATGGACCAGAATCACTTTGGGTTGAAAGATGAGGCTGCAGCATCATGGAGCAGAGGTCCCAGCCCTCTGTCCTGCCATCCCCCAGTGGCACCTGGGCATCTGCCTGGACGAACTCTTCACGCAGGGGGCAGGGCAGCAGGCAATCACCTCTCCCAAGAGTCACCTGGCTCTTATCTGGAGGGATACCAGGGAGCAGAACGGGGCCTGGCCCTACGCCCACCTGGACCCCGCTGTGAAGAGTATCTCCGTGTGAGCGTGGCACCAGCCTTTCCCTCCCTTCCCCCAACCCACTCCCACCTCCCACCTTTGGTCCGCAAACGGCTGCGCTCAAGGACAGACCCAGGGCCTGCGTTTGAAGTTTTGTGGGTTTTTCTGTTTTTTGTTTTTTTTAATAGCCGGGCACAGGGTGGGGAGAAGCTAGGCAAAAAGAACTGTCCTAAATAGAAATGCTGTTCTCGATTAACACGGGGTCCAGGTAGTAGTAGGGGATGGTGAGGCCCTTGTTGCGCTGGCGGATGTTGTACGAGATCTGGTCGAGGCGCTGGCGGAAGGCCGCCATGCTCCGGCGCGGGACCTCCTCGACGAAGTGGATGTCGGGGAAGTGGCCCAGGGGCCTCTGTGGGCACAGAATGAGTAGCTGGACCCCACTCCTCCTCCCTTCCCCTCTCCATCTTCCTCCCTTGACACACCACACACCCCTCCTGTCTTGGCCCCCCAGCTCTCAGCCCCCTGACTATGCTCCACCCCTACCCACTCCCAGAGGGCCCCGGCCACCTTGTCGTCGGGCTCCCGGCTGAGTGTCCAGAGCACCAACAGGATGATGCACGTAGTCCTCACATCTGGTAACGTGTCCAAGTAGGTCTCCAGAGTGGTCAGCCCCTTGGCCTGAATCGGTGGGTTCCGCATGGATGACGGGAAGTTGGGCATCCAGGAGGTGTACTCCAGCTGGGGGTGGAGGAGAGGAGGGGTCCTGGGTCAGAGAGCACCCAGGGACTCTCCAGCTTAAATTGGATTCGGACTGAGACAGATCAGGGCCGACTAGAGTTGGGTTTGAGCTTGGGGCTGGGACTGGTAAGCATAGGTACCTGCCCTGTGTTGACGGCTGCGTGCTTGGCGGAGCAGATATAGATGATGATGGTGATATATCGGATCAGCTCAGGCACCGTTCGCAAACACTTGGGGAAGCCTAAGGGGAGAGGAAATGCCCAGGCAGAGTCAGCCCAGCCCTGGTCCTGACTGGCCAGTAGAGGGCACCACCAAGCCCTGCTCAGCCTGTCCTGCCAACACCAAACTGCCACATCCTTGCCCTCATCCTGCCTGCTTGGCCCTCCTGTGGCCACAACCCCACTCTCCGAGTCCAAACTGCATCCTTGGTGAGGGGTCCTCAAATGCCCTTGGCCAGATGTCCTCCAGGCCTGCTCCAGGCACCTGCCTGAGACGGGGCCCTCAGCTCTCTCCTCCAGCTACTTTGGGGTAACTCTCCAGGCCCAGGTCTCAGGGAGGAAAGGCTCTGGAAGAATCCTGGCTTTCCTTCCCTGACTACAGCTCTCTATCCGCTCCCCACCACACACACCCTTCTTCTGAGACACTGCTCACTCCAGAGAGATTTCTCAGTAGCCCGGCTCTTAGTCTTGTATCTAACCAAGCTTTTTGTTTCTCTTCCCTGTTGTTCCACCTAAGCAGCAGCCCTAGTTGCCATGGTGACCCCAGATTCCAAAAGCCCTGACATATTCAAACCAGGCCAGTCATCTGGTCTTCCCTAAACCCCTCCTTTCTCTATGCCCCCAGCTCGAGAAACGGCTCTCACCATGCACCCAGTTCCGAACGCTGTGAACCTGAGAGTCACTCTTGCCCCCGCCCCGACTCGCCCATCACCCACTGCCAAACCCAGACTAGTCACCAAGTCCTGTCATTTCTATTTCCCAACTCTCTCTAGAATTCTCTGCGTCTCCACAGCCTCCACCCTCGCCAGGTCCCTGCCACCTCCCTCCTGGACACCACAGCAGCTTGCAAACTGTCTCCCGACTGCCAGTGCAGCCTGGTATTCTAACACACAAATCTGGTCTCCTTGCAAACCCTGCCATGGCTTCCTCTGGTGCTGAGTAACTCCAGACGCCTTAACCATGCTGTGCCTCCTGGCCCCTGCTCATGACGTCAGCCTTAGCCCCACCGGCAGCCTGCCCCACTCCCATTCTCCCTCCAGCCAGCAGCTCCCAGGGCTCTCCAACCTCACCCCTGTCATCTCCCAGCTAACCTCCCCGTCTGGTAGAGCTTAGCTAGCTTCTAGCTAAGATGTTAGATCTCAGCTGGATCTTAGCTTTCTGCTACTCATCCCACTCTCTACCCACCACCCCTCCCCAAACCGCAGTAGGTGCCTCCCCTGGGCTTCTGTTCCCTCCACCGAACTGCAAAAATGAGTCCTGCTATAATGTAATGTACGTGAGCAGGCCACCCCTGCCAGACTGTGAACTCCCTGAGGCAGCATCTTCACCTCTCTCATTCTCTTCTGTCTCCTCAATAACCAGCCCGGCGCTTGTCACATCATAGATGCTTGCCGAGTGGGTGCCCAGGGGCATGACTTTGAGTGTTCTCCCCCTCCTGGAGCCTGCCAGCACCCCACCAGCTCCCCAGCTTGGAGCACACTCTGCCCCTTCCTGTCTAGCTCATGCTCCAGTTCTCAGTCCACAGAGGTTTGTTTCTGGGTGGGGGACTGGGATGACCCACAGCCCCTGAACTCAGACAGGAACCAATGCCCAGCCATGCTTTCTTCCCCAACCCTGCTGCTGCTTCCCCTTCCCAGATGCTGCTGCTCCAAAGGTCAGGAAAGGGCCCTGTCAAAATTCTAGGGCAGTGACTCGGCCTCCTACCACCCCCAATGAGACATGTTCCAGCCCAGCCCAAGTGGGCCCACCCCAAAGCCCTGGACCCCAACTGGAGGCTGAGGTGCCCAAGCTCATACCTGAGCTCTCACGCCCTAGTAGGCACTCCTTGAATATCTCCTGCACCCAGGACTGCAGTTCCGGGTCACCCTCCACAGCTGCGTCACACGGGTAGTAGTAGGTGATGATCTCTGTCACATACCTGACCAGGGGCAGGGCCTCAGTTTGGAAGATCCTCCTACCCTCCCCAACTGCTCTGTTCCCACCTTTCCCAGGATGCCCTGGCCCCAGAGCTGCCCTAGGCCTGTGGGTGGGCAGGTGCTGTGGGGCAGAAATGGCGAGGGGAGCTTGTTGAAGTCAGAAGATGGCACCAGACGCAAGCTCAGTCAAGCTCAGGTACTTTAAGGCTCCCCTCCAACACCTCAGGGTGTCCACCCTGAGTACTACCCACTGTCGTGCCGATCTTAACCTCTCCAGTGCATCCCACACCGCCAAGCAGTCGTCACGGTAGTAATATCCTGGCAGGTCCTGAACCCCGCGCTCCATGAAGTCGTTGGGGGGGTACATTCTGTCATAGTTTATCTCCGACAGAGCCCGCACCATCACCTCAGCAATGCCCTCCATGCCCAGACCTGTGCCCTGTCAAGAAGGAAGCAGACACTGAAGCCAGCCGGTCCCTTGAGTCCCCCACCCGCCCCACACACAGTCTGCGAGTGCTCCTCTGACCCCTCGCCAAGCCTGCCCCACCCAGGGATGCTCACACTCCAGCCAGCACAACCAGCCCTTGCCTCTGTGCCTTTGTAGATGCTGCTCCCACTTTAACCAGTCCCCTCTCTCCATGCCCCCTCATGAACTAAAGGCAAGTGGTAAATCCCGCTATTAGTCTAACTGCAAAGGCCAGAAGGAAAGTAAACATCTCATTGGTGTTGGAGGCAGCAGTCTCACCCTGGCAGACAACCCCCCCTCATTGAGGAGGAGGGCCCGCCCGATGCTGTTGATCTGGACGGTGTATCGGGTGTGGGGGATCAGAAGCTGTGAGAGAGAGAAGGAGGAGAGAGAGGAGAACTAAAGTTATCCCCCAGAGGACCTCAGCACCCCCACTTCTGCAACATCAGACCCCCTCATTTTGGGAAGTCCCCACCAGGAGCCCTGTCTTGTGGGTCCCCAACTGCCTCCCCTTGTCTAACCGGAATCCCTCTGGCCCCGGGTTGCTGTCTGAAGCCAGATGAGGGCAGCAATGCTTCACAAAGGCCCCTTCACCCAAGCCCATACCTTGTAGAGGGGATGGCACATGGGAAGCTGCCTCAACAGAGAGAGGCAGAAGGCCTCAGCAATGAGGTGGGTCCCAAGCAGGTGGGAGATGCCCTCATGGCAGTAGAATTCAGCGTTGCGCACCCACGTCTTGGCCAGCAGCCAGTCCCATTCAGAGTCGCTGGGCAGGAAGATGGGGCTATTGGGCCCAGGGTTCTGGCTGAGCTGGGAGTGGGGAAGGAGGGAGAGTTAGATGGGGTCAGAGACCTACACACACAAGGATCTTCAGGAGGGAGACTAAGGGGGGTCCGAGGAGGTAAAACCTCCGCCCCCCTACACTCTAGGCCCTCTGTTCCCCTGAGCACACCAAGGCCTTCCTCCCTCCTAACATTTGCTCTTGCTGTTCTCACTGCCTGTAATACCTTCCCCAGTCTATTTCTCTACCTGGCAGCTCCCACTAATTCTCCAAGAACCAGCTCACAAGGCACCTCCACATTCAGCCGTGCAGGTTGGGCACTGCACAAGGATACCCAGCCCCCTGAGGGTAGGGGATCACTTAAATCTAGCCTAAACTGTTCCACTAAAGCCAGGAGCATCAGCACTTGACTGATGCCCCCCAGAGAGGTGACTTGTCCTAATGTGGTCATGACTCCAGTGGGGACCTCTGAGAAGGAAGCACCTCTGTTCCATCTTCTTCCAGGCCAATGCTCAAGGCAGTGGCTAAGTCTGATGAGCTCAGCACTGCCATGCATATACACAGTGTGCACACTGTACATGCAGGTGCACCAACAGGAGCCCAAGCCTGTGCCTGGGTGGCACACAGAGGCAGCACTCGGGTGTACACGGAGACTCAGCCAAAGGCCTACAGCCAGGGCCACACACCAGGCTCACCACTAGCCCCCACCCAGACAGGTGTATACATAAACATAGGTATAGTCTCAGATGCACACAAAGGAACACACACTCACAGGCACACACAAGCTTACACAGAGAGGTGTATACTCACCCAGGCAGAAACCCTCACAAATAGGTAGCTCACAGGGACATAAGGTTCACAGACACATACACAGAGGCCACCCACTCACCACACACTCACATAGGTACACACACAGGCCCACGCACTCAGGTACACACACATTCATACACATACATCAGCTTGCACACAGGCAACATGCCCACACAGCAGTGCGGCCTGCACCCCAGGCACCTGGATGGCGATGGGCATCATGTTCCCTTCCGGTCCAAAGTGCAGCAGGCAGAGAGGGGCACATTGGTGCTGTTTCCGGCCATTGAGCTCAGTGGTGGGGATGCCCTCCAAGATCCTGTAGTCTGCCAGGTAAATGTTCCCCTTCTGGAAGGGAGCCGCCATGGGTGAGCAGATGGCATCAACGTGGGGCACCCATGACCCACACCTTGGGTACAGAGTGCCCTGGTCCCCCAGATGCAGGGGGTGGCCAGGAACCAAGTTGGGGGTGCCTGCAGAGCAGGGCTGGGGGCAAGGAACTCTGCAGACCACAAACTTGGGGAGAGGGGATGCCAGGGAGGGAGGGAGGCCAGAAGGCTGTGAGAGGTCTCCACCGAACCAGGCCTCACCTCCAGCTCTGCTTGCAGGCATGTTCCTTCGCCCAGGAACGGGGCCACCATGTCGTCTGTGACGGGGAACTTGTCTGGAATCCGCATGCAGCGGCGGATCAGGCCTGGGTTCAGGCCATTGAGGTACTGGTACCCAAAGAAGCTGTCCTCTGTCCAGTGCTCGGCCACGTATTCTGGTGGGATGGCGCGGGAGCATCACACCCGGTCCTCGTCAGAGACAGAGAACCACGGGGCTAAGGCCCCGGACAGAGGGAGACAACGGACACCCGAGAGGAAACCTAGGCCCTAGGCCCGCAGCCTCCCCTGAGCTGCTGCTGGAGTGGCCCAGGGCGACGTTCCCCAAGAAGACGCCAGAGGGCGCGCCCACCCACCCCGCACTCCTGCCTCGGTTCGCCCGTTCTTCCCACCCCGCTGCGGGTGGGTTCTGCCTCCTGGACGAGTATCTGTCTGAGTTTCTTTCACTAGAGATCACTAGGCTCCCTGTGTTCCATTTAGAATGCCCTCCCCCCCCCCCGCCCCCGTACCGGAGATGACAGTCTTGTAGAAAGGGAAAACTTTCTTAATGTCCTTCAGTCTCTTCCACGGCTGTTTGCAGTCCAGCAGGCCTTGGACTTTGAGCTTCAGTGACCTTAGGAGGTGGGATTCGAAGGGAAAGCCATCAGGGAGGCTGCCAAGTGTCGGCTGGGAAGGGGGTCGGAGCTGCCGCAGCCCAGCTAGCTCTCTAGGTCTCAAAATCTGTTTTCTGTATCTAAGGGTCTCAGGGTCCCTGGGCCCATTTCTCAAGGTCTTCTAGGTCTCCGTCTCGTCTGGCCTGTCTTATCAGATACCTGTACCTTCCTGGCCATTCTAACCTTCGGGGCTGTGGTGGAGGTGGGTATGGAGCAGAGGGAGAGAGGCAGTCTTCACATAACCCCTCCCCCCACTCACGCACACTCACATGGGCGCCAGGCGAGTAAAGAAGGAGGCTGTCTTGATGAAGGAGAAGCGCAGATTTGAGTTCAGGAACCTGGTGGCCTTAATGTTGATGAGAATTGGGAATCCAGGGATATAGCCATTCCACCTGCAGGAAGGAGTGCTGGTCTGGGGCAGGACACCTGGGGTCCAGGGCTTGAGGAAGGGGCAGAGGCCGGAGGTCCACCACGGGAGGGCCCCAGGGCAGCCTCGGGTCCTTACTCAGGCCGGTTGGGGTTTCTCCGGACCGGAGGGCGGTAACTGGGGATGTCCACGTAGTTGGGCAGGCCGGGGACGAAGACCCTCCAGCTGCAAAGAGAAGCTGAGATAGTGAGCCCTGATGTCCGTGTGTCATTCCAGGGACAGAGGGCAAAGCCATCACTAGCCCCCCGACCTCCCACAGCCACTGCCCCGCTCCCCTCACTGGTATAAGTCCTGCTTGGCTCTGATCTCCTCCTGTCGATGCTCCAGAAGGATTGGGAGTGTGTCATCTGCTCTTGTCTTTCCTGTAGGGAAACCAAAGGGAGGGGGGCTCAAGGTTGAACCCCCAGCATCTGTCTGCCCCTTCCCACTTCAGGAATCAGAACTCAGCTTCTGCCTCCCAGGGTGGCTGTCGGGGGCCCATGGTCAAGGATGGAGAAGGCTTACCCTGGGAGAGGGAGGGTGTTTCTTCTACCAAAATCTGAAATAAAAGGATCAGGGACCACCCTCCTGTCCCTTGGTCTACCCATCAAGCTGGCCCCTGCTGCCACAGGGATGTCCCTCTTCCAGACCCACTGAGACAGTAATAACAGTTATTTAGCACTTGCTAGGTAGGGGGCACTTTCTAAACACTTTCTCCATATTAACAATTTAACCCGCACCAGAACCTTGCAAGGCAGGTGACTGACATGGTGCGCTCATGGCCTGCTCGCCACAACTCCAGAGCCCGACCAGCCGTACAAATCAGGCTGGTTTGTTTTTTCCACAGGTTAAACACAAACTCCTTGGTCAGAAAAACCTGCTCAAAATTCTCCTGAGATTATAGAGAGTCCTCATTTAACTCACTTGGTGTAACTTATTCATAGTTTTTGCTGCTGAAATATAGGATATTAGTATGTTTGATTGGGGGGCCCTGGGGAAAAATCACATAACATATGGTGTGTGCATATATGCAGAAGATACTTGGAGATGTAGAGACAAAGGAGTGTGTGTGTATCACATTTATAGATCCCTTCCAAATAAAATCCGAATTTCAAAACACCTCTGGCCCCCGCAGTTTCAGCTAAGGGACAATATCATTGCACTCATTTACAGGGGAAAAACAGCTCGTATTACACAGAAAACTGTGAGCTGAGATTCAAACCAAGGGAGCCTCCTTCTGATCACTCAGCCACTACCACTAACAACCACCGATAGTTGTTAAGCCTCTTAAAAGCTCCTTTTAGAGATTGTCTCGTTGGATGCTTACATCAGCCCTACGAAGTAAGTTCTGCTGTTAGCTCCATTTTACCCATGAGGACACTGAGGCTTAAAAGAATATAGACGTGTACCCAATATATCCAGTCGGTATGTGCTGGAGCTGAGATCCAGCCCCCGGTCGGTAGTCCCAGGCTGACAAGCGCCTGTCGCTACAGTCCCATTGTGTTCCCTCAAGGCTCCCTTCCTTAGCCTCTCCCTCCCCAATCCGCCTCAGCTCACATTGTGCTCTGGGTGAGCCGCTCTCCCTGGAGTTGTGCAACCCAGAGCCCCAGCTCAGGCGCAGCCCCAAAGTGGGAGCCTCACTCCTTCAAGAGCCCAGCAGGTGACTCAAGTCTCCCTGCCCTGGTGTTGTGTGGCAGCTGCCCCACCCAACCCCATTCCTACCCTGCCACCTAGGGTCACCCTTCCTGTCCCCTGTTTCCGTGTCACTCAGACCTATCACTGTGGGAAGATGCTTCGAATCCCCAGTAAGAACCTCCCTTTGGCTTTCCCACCCTCCCCCAACCTGCCTCTCTCTACCCCTGACTCTCCTTTCCCCAGCTCAGGCCCTGTTGCCCTCCTCCCAGGAAAAGGCTCTCTCCACAGGGAAATGAGAGATGACAGGGGTGGTCAGCTGCAGAGAGGATGGAGTTCCAGGTTCCTGGGCCCCCTCAGCTCTGCCCTCCCCTCCCATCCACCTCAAGGCCAGCAAAAGCTCAGAGGTGGAGCCAGGGGGACAAAAGAGGACAAGCCTGCAGTCCCTATGTAGCAGCCACATATTAGGAAGCTGGCCCAACACACTAGACAAGGGCTCTGGTAGGAGTGGACATAAGGAGTACAGACACTCAGATCATGTGTCTTCTCCGTGGGAGCAACCAAGCTACCGGGAAAACAGCTGGGCCACCAAGGAAAACCCCCACAGTCTGTATTAGTAACGAGGCCTCCTATGGAAGTGGGATGGAGCCTTATTGGATTAAGGGTGCCTTTGGGAGAAGCAATGATTCCTTTGGAGCAATAGAACACCTCATCACTCTAAGAAATGCTCATTAAGAAACCCAGGGATTCCCTGGCTGGTGTGGCACAGTGGATTGAGTGCTGGCCTGTGAACCAAAGGGTTGCTGGTTTGATTCCTAGTCAGGGCACATGCCTGAGTACAGGCCAGGTCCCCAAGGGGGGACACATAAGAGGCAACCACACATTAATGTTTCTCTCCCTTTCTTCTCCCTCCCTTCCCCTCTCTAAAAATAAATAAATAAAATATTTTTAAAAAAGAAACAAAACCAAGGCTCTCTCTGATGTGGCTCAGTGGATCAAGCGCTGGCCTCCTAAAGGTGGCCTCTGAAAGGTCACCACTGGTTTAATTCCCTGGTCAGGAGCAGGCAGGCACAGGCCTGGGCTGCAGGTCAGGTCCCAGGTTTGGGGTGTGCAAGAGGCAACCAATCCATATGTCTCTATTGCATCGATGTTTCTCTCCCTCTCTTTCTCCTTCCCTTCCCCTCTCTCTAAATTTTTTTTTTTTTTAAAGAAACCTAGGGTATCACGATAAGGCACAAGTTCTCCTGTTATAGCACCATGGAGAACTGTTGAACTAACAACCTTCTCTTTTTTTAAGATTGTATTTATTTATTTTTAGAGCAAGGGGAAGGGAAGGAGAAAGAGGGAGAGAAACATCAACATGAGAAAGAAACATCAATTGGTTGCTTCTCATACAAGCTCCATACGGAGCCCAGACCCACAACCCAGGCATGTGCCCTGACCAGGAATTGAACCCGCAACCTTTTGCTCTGCGGGACGATACCCAGACAACTGAGCCACACCAGTCAGGGATAACAGTCTTCTTAACGAAACAACAGACAGCAGTTTGAGTACTGAGATGTCTGATGAGAGTAACCAGGCATCCTGTTGTAGTAATAGAACCTTACTGGAGTGACAGGGAGTCTTTCTGGAGTAGCTTTACACACTATTCGGAATAAATAGGGCATCCTATCAGAGTCCTGAGGCCTGTATCGAGAGTACCAAGCAGTCCTTTTAGAGTGGCTGGGAAACCCATGAGAGTAGAGAGGAGGACAGCAGAGGTAACAGAGAGCACTCGTGTCTCTTGCCAGAACCTGCGAGACTGAGATCCTGAGGGTAGTCCATGCCTTATTCATCTCTGTTCCTTGGGGTGTAGCCCAAGCTGGGTCCAGCACAGTAGTGATGACGCAGAGGAACATGTGAGCATGGCAGGAGTTCCCAGGAGTCACTGTGGAGCTGGTACCTGGCTAGTTTGTGGGAATCTGGAGTGGCCATGCTGGAGTGCTCTAGCAAGAGCAAGGGGCCTACTGGCATGGGATGGGATGGTGAGAGCTTACCTGTAGCCTCCCGCAGAGACAGGGTCTCATAGCCATCCATCCACTGGTAGGCAGGGAAGTGGTAGACTCGGCCATTGGGTGCACAGATCTGCACATATTTGCAGTACCAGGGGTTCTTAGGAAAGAAGGAGTATGGGTCCTTGTGCAGGCGGACGATGATGAGCTCCCCCAGGTCCTGCTGGCACCGGACAGTGTACTTATCCACCTGGGCAGGGCACAGGGCCAGCTAAGCGTGCAGGTCTCAACCTTGGCGTCCCATGTTTCCTGCTGGTCTAGCTCCTCACCATGCTCACCCTGGGGTATGCTCACCTTCCTGGACTGGGGTGACCTGATCTTTGGACTCTCCTTCCACCCCTCCAACCTGACTGTCCCTCATGGGCCTATCTACCCAGGGCTGGGCCGACCCCAGACCCTCCGTCTCTCCACTCCCAGCTCCTGAGGTCCCTTCCTCTCACCCACCTGTCCAGTCATCTGAGACAATATGAGCCATACAAACCCCCAGGGGCTGTTATACAAAGGAGTCCAAATGGGGTCCAGGACCCCTCAAGCCCCCTACAAGTCTTAGAATGGGCAGAAGTGGTCCAACCAGCCCACTTTTCTCCCACTTATAAATGAAGAAGTAGAGATTTAGAAATGGCCACATAGACATAGTGACCTATTAAGGTCACATAGCAGCAGGTTACTGAACCTGACTCAGAAGCAGGTCTGAGGGCCAGGGGCCTAGCAAATGGTGCCTTTCATCATGGAGTAGGCAGGCCACCACTGGACAGGCTGGTCTGGTGTCATCTGAAGTCACAGAGACTGCAGAGACTGAAATGTGAATTTAAGCCAGTTATGAGGCACCTTAACTTAGGGAGACTGGGTAAGAAGGAAGAGAAATGAGGGAGGGGGGAGAGAGGAAATGGGAAAAGATGAGGGAAGGAGTGGAAAAGGGGTGAGAAAGAAGAAGCAATAAATGGACTAGGAGAGGGTTGAGAGATGAGTGATGTGGTTTGAGTGATGAGGGAATGGAAGAGGGAGAGAGGGGAAAGAGATGAAGAATAACCAAAAAGGGATGAGAGGTGATGGACCAGGGAAGAAGGCCGGCCCAAAGACCAGGGAAGGCTGGCAGCCAGGGCTGCGGTGAGGGGCATCCAGAGGCAGCCTTGGAGCCCCTCTGCTTTCGGATCTCTCCCGGAGTTGCCCACCCTCTCCTGTCTCCCTCGTCTGCACAGCTCCATCCCTCCTTATGCTCCCCAGACACATGCAAACAGGCACACTAGTGCACAGAGTCACACATATACGTACACCATGCTCACACACTCACACACACTCACACATGCACACACCACACTCACACACAATCACACAACTCACACATACACCGCAGACACACACATATACATACATACACTACACTCACTCATACACCATACGTCACACTAACATACCACACACAACGCTCACACACTCACACATATACACACCACACACCTTCACACACACATAGACCACACTCACACATATGAACACACACACCACTCACACACTCACACATACACCACACACATCCACACATACATGCCATAAATCCACACACACACTTGCACACTCACACAAACATGCACACATATACCACACACTCACATATGTCATACATACACCACACTCACACATACCTCACACAAATACCTACACACCACACACACTCATACACATACACTACACACAGTCACACATACATACACCACATACACATTCACACATATACCACACTCACATACATACACCACACACACACACACACACACACACACACAAAGTCATGCACACACTCACCGCCCCAGTTGCAAAGTCCCTCCCAAAGTGGTTCAGCAGCTGTTTGTGGCTCTCTCCTTGGGTCCCTATGACGGTCAGTGAGATGGAGTCCATTGTTCCTGACAAGAAGTCATCACCGGTGGCCACCTTGACTTTGTAGGTGGCCATGGCTGCTCTTCAGGTGGCAGAAGGAGGGGGAGCTCAATCCCAAACACTGTGGAGTACTGCACAGGGGCCCAAGCCAGGCTGTGGAAGCCAGACGCAGAGGAGTGGAAAGGGCCAGCCTCCCAAGGTGGTAAGGGGAGGCAGGGACGACTGGCCCCCCCAGCAGCCCAGAGCCTGGAGAAGCTGCTGCCCTCAGCGGCCCGGATGGGAGCCAGGCAGGCTGCAGTGAGGACGTGCTCCTGGCTGGTGAGCAGGTGTCTGGGCTACAAGCCCTCTGGGAACTGGCAGGGAGGCACAGGAGGCAGGGCGCTTGGCCTCCCTCTGAGAGGGCGGGTGGAAGATGCCTTGGATGAAGAAGACTTCAGGGTGGGGGAGCCAGTCCAGCCTGAGCCACAGCCCCAGGGAAGTTGGGGGAGGGGTCTGGGCGGGGCCCCCAGATCTGTATCATCCTAATAAGCTCCTTCCTTCTGCCCGCCCCCATGGACTGCAGAGCTGGGCACCCCTGCTAAGCAGAGCCATGGGACGGTCAGTTATCTGTTTTGGTTCTGGAGCCCACAGTGGGTGAGGGCCAGGGGAGAGGGTGCAGCACATACTCTGTGCAGCTGGCCTGCTGCCTGGCCATTCCTCCCTGGGAAACGGAGCAGGTGGTGGCCTCAGCAGGAAAGCCAGCCCATCCTTCTGCCCAGGGTTCAGAGCCCTCGAAAGGAAGGGTGGTAGGTGTTGAAACTAGAGTTCAGGGACCCTAGAGCACAGAGAGGCTCCAGGGAGAGATGGTCAGGGATGGGGTGGTGGGGAGGTTGCTTCCTGCTGAGTCAGGATCAGCTGAGGAGAGACTGGGGTTGACTACAAAACTAGAAGACAGTTGGAGTATATTTGGGGCACAAGTGCTAAGCTCAAGAATGGATATATAATTTGTGGTATAATCGTAACATAGAATTCTACCCAGCAATTAAAAAAATGAGCTATAACATGAATGATTTTCACAAAAATTATATTGCATGAATGTAGCCAGACATAAAGAGTACATGCTCTATCATTCCATTGGTATGAAGTTCAAGACCAGACAAAACCAAACGATTCCTACAGAATTCAGACCAGTGAGTAGCTCAGGAATGGGGAGCCACGTAGGGAGCTAGAAAGGTTCTTTTTTGATCCAGGTGGTATAAAATGCACTATATGCATTTTACTGTATTTATATTATCCCTCAGTGTTATAAAGTACTCGCTCCACCCCTCACCATACCTCCTCCCCAAAAAAGAAACAAAAAGAACGAAGCCAGGAAGAGAGTTGGAATCAGGGTTGGGCTCCAAGGGAACTGGGTTTGTGGGGAACCTGGTCATTCATTCCCTCTCACCTTCATTCACTCAAGAGATGTTTCAAGAGCACACACGGTGTTCCAGCTACCGTTCTGGGCACTACAGACACACACAGAGCTTACTGAAGCTGGGAGAGATGGACAAGAAAGGGCAAACAATAATTTCTTTGCTATAGTTTTAGATAGTAAGTGCTATGAAGAAAAATCTGGAGTAGAAGGAGTTGGGACTGGGGCTAGTTTCTGTGATAGGAACACAGAAACCAGAGCCCTGAGGACTGCGGCGGTAGGGTCAGGTCCTGGGTGAGGGCTAGGTTTAGGAGGGTGTTGGGACTGAGGTTGTGTTAAGAGAGAGGCTTGGAGTTACACGGTCAACAGACAGTGTTTGGGACCCAGGGAGAGTGAGGAGAGAGTCACATTCCCATCCCCCTTTTCTGGGCCTGCCCTCTTTCCTTCTTCCTCCCAGGGGCAGCTCCTGCCAACCAGGAAGCACCGACCCAGGTTTCCTCCCTGGTGGCACCCTTCTGTCAGCATCGAGGAATGGTCACACACATTCCTGGGACATGTTAGGGCCAAAGAGAGCTGGGATTCTGAGATGGAGAGAAGGTTCTAGTAGGTTCTGGATTTGGTGAGGAATGGGGATGCAATTGCAGTTCAGGTTGAGCTGAGAGATGGGATGTGGTTGGACTTATGGAGTGGAATGACCTTTCTAAGACTCCAGTCTGCTCATGTACCCCCATCCCCTCCAACCCCAGGTCAGGCCTGGCAGTGGCTCCGTCCTGCCCTTGAGATGAGGACATCATTCCTTCACATGAGCCCCAGGGCCTACCGCATACATCTCACCCTCCACCACATTTCCCTTTCCTTTCTTCTATATGGGACGAAGCACCTTTCATTCGTCATCAGCAGACAGAGCCCCTACTGTGTGCCCAGCACTGGGTCAGATCCTAAGAATGCAATATAAGCAAAGCAAATGCCCGCTTTTCTCCTGGAGCTTACAATCTAGTGTTGAGAACAGACAATACTACTTGATAACCAAGTAAATTAAATACTATGTTAAATAGTGATAAGTGCTGAAGAGCAAAACCAAAGCAGGAAAGGATATTATAAAGTATAAGAGAGCAAATTTTAGATATAGAGTGGCCAGGGAAGAGCTCTTTCAGAAGGGACTTTTCAGCAAAAACACGAAGGAAGTGAGTCAGCCCATTGCAACCACAGGCCCCTTGCACATGCTGTCCTCTACCTCGTGGAGCTGACTTTTTTTCCCTCTTCCTTCTGATCTTAGCTTGACAACTGCTTCACCAGGGAAGGCTAAATTGAACTATTAATGGCTCTCAGAGCGCGGGGGTTAACACTTTTGATTGACGTCTGTCTTCCCCACTAGATTAGACTGTCTATCATTTGGTTTGGTTCGGTTTTCTCCCCAACTCCCAGCACAGTACCTGGTACCTGGGAAACTCTTGAAACATAATTCTTAATAGTTGGATGGATTAGTGATGAGGACAAGGTCGGGATTAGGAACTGCATCAACAATGCGGTTGGAATTAAAGTGAAGATTCAGGGAGTGGAGGTAGATTGGGGTGAGGGGCAGGGAAGGTGTGGAGGGGAATGGGTTAAGCGAATGGAGGCAGGATGGAGGAGAAGGCTGGGGATGAAGGTCATGCCCCCGCCCTGGGTGACTGGCAGGGCTGTCTCATCTGCCTGGTGCAGTGCTGTCCCCACTGAGGATGGGAGTTGTCAGGCAGGTCAGGCCCGCCTTCCTGGGCTCTGCTCAGCTACCCCATGACTCTGCGGGAATGCTAGGAGCCTGATGACAGAAATTTGCATTTTAAGATGCAAATTTCTTACAACTTCTCCCAGCCTCCTGCCTTCTAGCCACTCCCCTCCCTTGGAGATGTGTCCCCAGGGGGCTGCTAAGGTTTGGTGAGGAGCAGGGTGGGGTGGAGTAGAAATTGAGGCTCAGGGGCTTGGGAAACTGCCTCTTCAGGCTTCTATGGGACACAGGGTCCTGGGGCAGAGAGGTGAGAGGCCCGGCCTTAAACTTCTAATCTAGTGGGAAAAAATCACTCTGTGGGGTGTGGGGAGGAAACAGGGGCACACAGGCAGTTGGAAGGTAGAGTGGGAGGGGACCTTGGACAAACAGGGAAGGGAGCTGATGGGATAGAAGAGTTTGCATGTCACCACAAATGGAAGGACCTACCTCTATCCCCCAATAGCTGCCTCCTCAAGTCATAGCCCACTAGCAATAGGTCTCCCTGCAGACAGTCCCTCTCTCCCAACAAAGCAGGAGGGGTGACCCTGCTGAAGTCTGGGGTGGGACTTCCGTTCCTGAGGGAAACATGGATGGAAATGCATATGGGATGGCGGGGACATGAATGCGGCTGGGGACGTGGACGGGATTAGGCATGAGGTTGTCAATGGGGCACTCCCCAGTTACAACCAAAACGTGGACGCATGACTCTGGGTAGGTGCTCGCTGGGCTGAAGAACTGGTTCTCCTGGACCAGGGGTGGACCCAGAGAGCAGGAGAGGCCCCTGGGAAGGATGCAAGCTTGCACGGCTGGCTCACAGGGGGCCACCCACACAGGAAGCCAAGTTGTCACTGCTGGGGCACCCCCCCTTTGCCTTGCCCTAAGCCCTGAGAGTCAGGGAACAACCCTTGGGCCTCCCACCCTGTACCCAGGACACAGAGAGAAAAATCAAATCAGTTCACTCCTCTGCTTAAAACTCATCAGAACTTAAAATGGCATTGCTCTTAGAGTCAAGACCAAGGCCTTACCAGGAACCACAGGACCTGTGCGTGACTTAGCTTCTGTCCATCCCTTGGTCACCTTACCCCAGCCCCTCTGGCGTTCTCCCTATAGTTCAAACACACGCCCTTCAGGGGCCTTGCACTGGACCTGTTCCCGGTCTGTAACGCCTTTCCCCCAAGCTGTCCCAGGGGGTTTGGTTTTCTCATCCAGATCTCCACTCAACTGCCGCTCCTCAGAGTGGCCTTCCCTGACCACCAGACCTAATGCTTCTCCCCACCCGCTGTGCCCAGTCATGGTAACACAGCACCTGGTTTTATCTCCTGGCTGCACTACAACTGTCTGAAAGAATGTGTTTGCTTGTGTGATTGTTTATGGGTTTGTTGTCTGTTTCCCTGGAAACCAGTGGAAGTAAGGATGGTACCAGGGGAGTGTACAGCTGTTTCCCCATGTCTCAAACAGTGTCTGGGGAGATAGGAGCCACGAGGCAAGCAGATCCTAGAACATCAATGCCAGAGGACTTTCCAAGCCTTCTTGTCCCTCCCATTTATCTGACACACTTGGGCCACTGAGGCTGAAAGGCTTCCTCAAGGCGAGCTGGGGAAAGAGGGCTAGTGTGCTTCCCACTATACCAGTCACCTTCCAGACTGACCTAAAAGCATAGAAGGGTCCAGAGTGCAAGCTGTAGGGAGCCTCCTATCTGACAGGACTCGAGCTTTACATGAGCGTCTTCCCTGCGTCCTGTCCCTGGAGGCGCCCAGAGCCTGGGCAGAATCCTGCTTGCAGCTGGGTGTGTCTCCTCAATAAACCTCCCTCCAAGCTGGCTTTCTGGGAAATCAGATTCAAGTGATCTGCCCCGGCTCCTCCCTCTCTGTCTCGGGGGCATTTTTAGAATGGACATGCCTTCTAATACTAACTTTGGTGCAGGCCAAGGCATGTTCATCCTCTTGGAGGGACAGACTGCCTGACTGTGCTCTGATATCCCTCCAGCCTACCAGGTCCTGCTCCTCTAAGTCAAAGTCCAAATTCAAAGGGCGGGCATATCCAGCCCTTGCTACGGTCCACCTAGCCACAAGGGGGCGCCTCTTGGTTCTCCGATTTTGTTCTAAAATGGACACAATCTGGTGATTCTGACTGAATTCTTAGGTTGGAAACTGCAGGTGAAATAAACCCAAACACACTTCTTCATGCACAATGACATAGGGACCATCTTCTCCCAGCATCTCTGGAGCAAGAAGTGAAAATCTGACCTTTGGTAGTGCCGAAGACTCACACCACCCCTCACCCCCTTACCTCCTCACCACCCCGCCACTCCTTGCACTGCAACTCTGGCCAGAGAGAAGCCATGAGCAAGGTTTGCTCAGGCACAGAATTTGACCCAAGAAGCAGAGTAGGCAAGGGGAGTGGGATCTGAGGTCTAGGGAAGCAGGAAACAGGGAGGTGTTGAGTGGCTGTGGAGAAAGGTACAGATCTCTATTTTTAAAGGCACCCAGGCTGGCAGGGAGAACATCAGACTCCCCAGATTACCACCTGTTTCGGTCAGGATGGACTAGATTATGCTGCAACAACAAACAATTCTGAAATCTCAATGGCTTAACTCCTCCAACCACCCAATCCCCCCCAAAAAAAGTTTGTTTCTCTCTTAGCATCATGTGCAACTCAGGTCAGCAGGGGTTCTGTTCTGCTCTGGTTCCTCAGAAGCAGAAGCTGATGGAAGTGGCATCTCAACACGTTCTTCTCCAACAGCAGAGGCAGAGAGAATAGAACTCTAGAGGTTTCATGCCAGTAAATGCTCATTAGCCAAAACTCATCCATGACCCCACCCACCCTTAAAAGAGCTAGAGATTGAGTCTTCTGTGAATCCTCAGGAGGAGCTGGATCTCAGTGGCAACACTAATAACTCCCACACCCAGAAGCCGGATTCCCAGGCTTTGCAAATTACCTACTTTTTTTGAATCAACCCTTCATTCTGGATACTCCTTCACTTCCTGATGGATGGATGACACACTCCGGGAGGATGAAGGCAGGAATGTAGGGCCTGGCTAGGCGTTGAGTGGAACTGGGAGGTTTCCTGTCTCCAGCAGATGACCCAAGGACTCACAGCTGCTCCAACCTTGTCCAATCCCCTGACACCTCCCCCTGCCTACATACACACACACACGTATCAAACCAAAAATGAAACAGGAGACAAATATGTTGGTTTTTATTGAACTCACTGGGCTCAAGGACAAATAAACAAACAACAAAAAAAGGAGGAGGGATGGTAGCAGGAGGACAAGAGACAGGAAGAGACTCCGTACACACCCAGGCCAGGGAGTCTGGCCCTGAGAGAACAACTAGAGGTCCAGGTAAGCTGGGCTCTAATTCTAACCCTCTCCTTAAAGATGCTGGGGTTGGAGGGGCCCACGTGGCAGATCCAGGGCATACATCCTTTCTTGTCCAGTTTCCAGGCTCTTCCAGAGAAGGAAGTTGGATTGGTTGATCCCAGAGTTGGAGGAAAGTGGAAACAAAGAGGCAAGATAAGAGAAAGTTTGGGGATGGGAGGGGGAACTGGGAAGGAGAGTTTAGAGTCCCAAGATGGGGATCCCAATGGGAGGAGGTAGATTTTGACAGGAAAGGGAAATACGAGCCTGCCCAAAGTAAGGCAAGGGGTGATGAGGTTCCTTCCTTTTGGAGGGTCTGTTGTGCGTTTGACTTTCACCAGCAGCTTCTCACCCTGAGTACTGTGGTACTGGTCCCTCAAAACTCAGGGCCCACTTCATACGATGCTAGAACCATTTTGGCTGGAAAACATTCCCACCTGCAGAGAAGTTCCAGGCTGATGGAGAACAGGGAGGGCGAAAGAGCCTGGAGGACCAGGGGACTCTGGTCCTATTCATGCTTGGGTCCGGCTTCCAGGGCGGTAGGAGGAGGGGATTAAATGGAGACACTGTTCTCGATGAGGGGAGGGTCCAGGTAGGTATAGGGCAGCGCCAGGCCCTGGTTCCGCTCCCGGATGTCCCGTGAGATCTGAGCCAGGCGGTTCTGGAAGGCGGCGATGCTCAGCCGTGGGGCCTCCTCGGTGAAGTGGTCGTCCGGGTAGGTGCCCAGGGGCCTCTGGGGGGAAATCAGGTGCGGGGTAAGGGTCATGTTCAGGGCAGGATGAAGAATAATTAAGAACTGCATTTGTCAACAAATACAGTCAAGGTTGCTTCTAAGGGCATGAACTAGGCACAGCTACTGTAAACGCACACCCTTCAAACCACAGCCACAAACCACCACTCACGCGACCACAACCCGCGCAGAGGAGCGGGGCCTCGGAGCCTGCCAACCTAAGGTTAGTGCTCCCTCTGCTGGTAACTCTTTGCCTATTACCCTGAATCAGTTTCTGCCTGTGAAAATGGATGGATTGGACTAGAAAATCTCTGAAGGTCCGTGCCAGTGCCAGGTGCACTGTTCTCTGAACTGAAAGAACACAACCGCATTCATAACACAGTGGAAAACAAAGTGAACACGCTCCAGCAAACACGCCCTATTTATACACCTACTACCTCACAACTGAACAAAATTCACCCTACAGACCACCAGGCCGGAGACAGCTTCCCAATCACGACAACTTACCCAACAGCATGAAATTTTTGCCAACACAGTCGCAACCACCATACACCACCACACTGCACAGCATGGCCAACGACAATCAAAAAATATTGCGATGACCCTCAGTCCGGGGTGGCAGCGAGGGCTTGCCCCTCTCCGTGACCACACCACACAACCGGTTCCCCATCACAGCTGGTGGAGCGGGCCTCCTAGACAGCACGCACTTCACTTCCCGCGCAGTAAAACCTTCGTACTGTAAAACTGTTGCCAATAATACCAATGTTTAAAAATGCTTTGTCTTGCTTTATTGAACTAACAAAGCCTTCTAGAAAAGTGCTAACTACCATCAGCAACAGTGGGCTTTGTTTTCTTGTCCCTGACTGTAATAAGGAGACCTCTATTGTTATACCATAAGGGCAGTATTTTGTTATCTGAAATATACTTTTTATCAAAATTCCATAAGGGGGTTTCATTTTACACTGAGTTTTATTAGTAATGGCTGTTCACTGTTACCAAATGCTTTTTTGACCTATATTGAGATGATTATATGGTGCGTTTCTTTACTGATGTAACAAATTATATTGTTAGATTTCATAAGGTTGAACCAACCTTTCATTCCTTTCATTCCTAGAATAAACTAGACTTCGTCATGGTATATTATTGTTTTACCATGTACTATCAGCCTTCATTGGCTGATGGTATATTTTTAAGATCACCGTAGCTAAGCGGAACAAGTTTATAATTTTATTTTCTTAATTACAGCTAGCATGTTGCCAGCACTTCATGGGGACTATCACAATGGCACAACAATCCTGTAAGGCAGGAGCTCTTGTCATTCTCACTTCACAGATAAAGACACTGAGACCTGGGGTGGGGGCGGTGGAGGGGGCACAGGGGGATAAATGGTGGCGGACGGGGACTTGACTTGGGATGGTGAGCACACAGTACAGTGTACAGATGGTGCGTTGTGGAATTGAGAACCCCAAGCCTATATAATTTTGTTAACCAGGGTCACCCCAATAAATTCAATAAAAAGGAAAAAAAGAAACTAAGGCTTGGAGATGCCCCATTCCATCCCTAAGGTCACACAGGTGGGAAGTGCAATCTGGGACAGGAACCGTCTGCCTAAGACCCACCTCTCTCCTGAAGGGCCCCACCTTTTTCAGGTGGGGGTATCAGGGTCCCCAGTAAAGCAGAACCCAGTACAATGATTTGGGAAACTTTCACTTTTGTCTATACTTTCAAGCAGTTTGAATAATTTAGGAATGACTTGTTCCTTGATGATTTGCTAGAACCTTCTTTTGTAAGGGCTGCAGTCAGATCTTTTACAACCTTTCCCATTGCTGTATGGTTTTCATCTCTTCTGTTAAGTTTTGTTTATGTTTTCCTAGAAAATCGTTTCTTTCATCTAGATTTCCACATTTGTTTGCATAAAACTGTAAGTAGAATTTCCTTCCGATTTCTTCAGTCTTCTGTGTATTTAGCCGTGCGCCTTTCCCGTTCCTCATGCTGTACATTTATGTTCTCCCTGTATTTTCTTTACTAGAATTGCCTGTTTTCTTTTATTGGTCTTTTCAAAGAATCGGTTTTATGTCTGATTTACCAAGTTGACATCTAATTTCTAAAACTCTACTTTAGTGTTTTAAAAAGCAGAACACAGAAGTATGACAGACTAGGTTCAAGCCTACTTACTAGCTGTGTGACCTTGGACAAATTGCTTAGTGTCTCTGAACCTCGGTTTTCTCCCCTGTAAAATGGAACTACCATTTCCTGAGTAGTAATATGCTAGGCACTGCATGAAGTACTTTAAACATAGCCACTTATTTATTTTCTATTTTAAAATAGTGGGCATATGGCATCCGATTTAATGACTAAGATGATAGAATCTCAAAAAGGGATAGCCGCCACCACTGTGGTCGTTCTAATTTCCCAGGTTAAACTTCCCACTGGCTCATGGGGAGGGAATCCTTCAGCATCATCCCCTTGCCTACTCTTCCCTCTCCACTGTGATATTGTGATTTATAAGAAATATATATTTGGTCTTCCTCCCACTTCTGGCACAGAGCTCCTGAAACCCTTATAATTTCAAGATAGACGGTTACAGGTGTCTTTTGTTATTCAAGATAAGCCTCTTTCAACCATGCCTGAGTTTATGTTAATGAGGTGACTTCTGGAAAGCATACCCACCCAGCTGGTTGCCATGGGAATCAACCCTGTGATTTGGGAGTTGGAACTTTTAGTTTCACCCCCCAACCTCTGGGGAGGGAGAGAGGGGCTGGGGGTTAAATTAATCCCCAATGGCCAATAATTTAATCAATCATTCCTAAGTAATAAAGCCTTAATCAAAATCCCTAAAATGCAGGTTTGGCGAACTCCCAGGTTGGTGCATGTGTGGAGGCACTGGGAGGGAGCATACCCCGAGAGAGCACACAAGGTGAGGTGTGTGGGGAGAGAGCACCCCTTCCCTCACACCCCACCTTGTGCATTTCTTCCACGTAGCAGTTCCAGAGTTGTACCCTCTCATAATAAACCTGTACTCTAGAAACTGTTTTCCTGAGTTCTGGGAGCTGTTCCAGCACATAATCAAACCTGAGGAGGGGGTTGTGGAAACCTCTGATTTACAGCTGGGTGGTCAAAAACACAGCTGACAACCTGGACTTTCATTTGGCAGTTGGTGTATGAAGGGGGGCAGTGGCAGTCCTGTGGGACAGAGCCCTGAACCTGTGGGACCTGACACTATCTTCCAGGTAGTGCCAGCACTGAGCTGAATTAGAGGGTGCCCAGCCAGTGTCTGAGAATCGTTTCGGATGGGACGACCCCCGTGCATTGGTAGCCAGAAGTATTGAGTGAGAGTATTTGCACTGAGAGTAGTAACAAAGTATTCTATGAATAGACCAAAAGAAGAGTTTTTCCCTTTATAATGACAGAAATAAATGCCTCGAAATCCTTGGGAGAGGGGACCAGAAAGGATCAGGACCCAGGGATGAGTTTCTGGCAACCCCAGGCTATATATAGGATGATAAGTCAGAACTTGCTAAGGAGATAAAATATCTGCACCAAATGGAGTCAGACATGAGAAATGAGGATATTCCTGTAATGTCAGAGAACTTGTGAACAAAACCAGCAGGGCAGAAGCATGACTGATAACTGAATGTGTGCGTGGAGATGATGGTAATCCGTGACCAAAGGGCTGCTCACACCCGTAAGGCCGAGTAGCCTCAGTAGCGCCTCCTCACTGTTGTTCCTGCCTCCAGAATCACCCATCTCATCCATTGACACAGCCACAGAAGCACTGTTTGCTAAAACCCAAATTTAGCCATGTCACCCCAGGCTTAAATCTCTTCAGTGTCTCCCCATTGTCCTCAAATGAATACTGTGCCCACACTGTACCATTTGTGACCCTCGAGACATAATGGACTCTTGCCTTCACTTCACTTCACTTCATTTCACTTGGTCTCATCCTTCACCTCTGCCTAAGAATTCACACTGCCCCTCCTTTGTCTCTCAAACTCCTACTGGTCTCACAGGTCCCAGCTTAGATGTTACTTCCTCCAAGAAGCCTCCCTGGGTTCACCCACACTTGGTCAGGTTCCAACAGGGCCTTGTCCTCACATGTACCACCGGACTGTAGCCAGCTCATGAGGACAGGGTTCACATCTGCCCGTCAGTGCCTGGCACATTGCAGGTGCTCAGGAAGTACATGTTCAAATGGAGGAAGTAGCACCTAAATAATACCTACAACACTATGGTGCTCCTTTTCATTTATCTGTGTATCTCCTCAACTAGACAATAAGATTCTTGAAGGCAGGAAGGTCTCACCCAACTTTACATGCCTAATGCCCAGCATTGTGTTGGCACATGGGAGGTATCCAATAAATGTGTGTTGAATGTTTAGATGAATGGGTAAGTGGTCAATGGATGAATGGTTGATGGATGGGAGAGTAAATGGTTTGTTGGATGGATGGGTGGATGGATGGATGGATGGATGGATGGATGGATGGATGGATTGGTAAACTGGTGAATTGGATGGATGTTGTATCCCAGCCACTAACTGGTATTTGCTTCAGTGTATATCTCTGGGGATCAACTATCATTTCCTGAAGAAACTGAAGAACCCAAGGCAGTTCAGCAGTGGACATAAATGCCAGCAGTCACCCCCTAAGTCCCTCTGGAACAGCCACCATCACCGCCAGTTCTTAGGCCCTACAAACCCCCACCCCCAACCCCACCCCATGCACACACCTGGTCCTTGGGCTCTTGGCTGACCAACCAGAAGAGAAGAAGATTGTTACAGGTGACGTTCACTTCTGGGAGGGCCTCTAGGTAACTCTCCAGGGTGGTCGTCCCCTTGGTCTGTGGTGGGGGCTGCTTCATGGATGACGGGGCATTAGGCATCCAGGCCCCAAAGTCATGCTGTGGAGACCCCCACACCAGTTGAGTCAATGGCCAGAGAGAGAAGACCAGCTCCATTATCATCATCCCTTACCCTGCCCCCTACTGTCCTGGGTCTTGTAGCTGGGA